>ONZH01004877.1:0-39117 GCA_900303285.1 Rhinella marina | reverse complement strand
TCGCAGCAGAAATCGGAGGACTCATCAGACCAGGCAACGTTTTTTCCAATCTTCTACTGTCCAATTTCGATTGAGCTTGTGCAAATTGTAGCCTCAGTTTCCTGTTCTTAGCTGAAAGGAGTGGCACCGGTGTGGTCTTCTGCTGCTGTAGCCCATCTGCCTCAAAGTTCGACGGTACTGTGCGTTCAGAGATGCTCTTCTGCCTACCTTGGTTGTAACGGGTGGCAATTTGAGTCACTGTGCTTTTCTATCAGCTCGAACCAGTCTGCCCATTCTCCTCTGACCTCTGGCATCAACAAGGCATTTCCGCCCACAGAACTGCCGCTCACTGGATGTTTTTTTCTCTTTCGGGACCATTCTCTGTAAACCCTAGAGATGGTTGTGCGTGAAAATCCCAGTAGATCAGCAGTTTCTGAAATACTCAGACCAGCCCTTCTGGCACCAACAACCATGCCACGTTCAAAGGCACTCAAATCACCTTTCTTCCCCATACTGATGCTCGGTTTGAACTGCAGGAGATTGTCTTGACCATGTCTACATGCCTAAATGCACTGAGTTGCCGCCATGTGATTGGCTGATTAGAAATTAAGTGTTAACGAGCAGTTGGACAGGTGTACCTAATAAAGTGGCCGGTGAGTGTATATATATATATATATATATATATATCTCACCAACAGCCATAGGCCCAGATTCAACAGGTTTGACACTAGAGTAGTTGCGTCAATTTGTAAAGCCAGTGCCAGTGAGGTGTCCATTTCATGAAAATTGGACACGTATTTTTAGATGATGGAACTGGCGTAAAGCCTTCTTGAATCTGTGCCTTTTTAAATGTCTTTTCTTCACCTCATGGATTCTGTGGGTGAGGTTGTCTGTCTATTTAACCGTATCTGTATCCTACTAGACTAGCTGTAATGTTAGAGGGTTTTTTTTAACGTTGACTGTCCTGTGCTGAACTCTACATCAACATTTTGTCATGTATAAAAACTGATTTTTACAAGCATGCATATTCTTAGCTTCCAACTTCAGTTCTCTGTACTAGGCCCTTCTGGGTCCAAAAGAATACTGCTCCTACTAATGCCCCCACCGTCAATTGTCTATTTGGAAACATACTGGGTGCAATCAAGAGCTGCTGAAGCTGCCTCCTCAACTTGTCTCTTGTGAACCATACTGGCCTGAGTGCAATCAAGTGCTGCCTCCTCCTCCTCTGTCAATTGTCTGTTCTCAACCATACTGGCCTGGGTGCTATCAAGTGCTGCCTCTTCCTCCTCCGTCAATTGTCTGTTCTCAACCATACTGGCCTGGGTGCTATCAAGTGCTGCTGCCTCCTCCTCCGTCAATTGTCTGTTCTCAACCATACTGGCCTGGGTGCTATCAAGTGCTGCCTCCTCCTCCTCCGTCAATTGTCTGTTCTCAACCATACTGGCCTGGGTGCTATCAAGTGCTGCTGCCTCCTCCTCCGTCAATTGTCTGTTCTCAGCCATACTGGCCTGGGTGCTATCAAGTGCTGCTGCTGCCTCCTCCTCCGTCAATTGTCTGTTCTCAACCATACTGGCCTGGGTGCTATCAAGTGCTGCTGCCTCCTCCTCCGTCAATTGTCTGTTCTCAACCATACTGGCCTGGGTGCTATCAAGTGCTGCTGCTGCCTCCTCCTCCGTCAATTGTCTGTTCTCAACCATACTGGCCTGGGTGCTATCAAGTGCTGCTGCCTCCTCCTCCGTCAATTGTCTGTTCTCAGCCATACTGGCCTGGGTGCTATCAAGTGCTGCTGCCTCCTCCTCCGTCAATTGTCTGTTCTCAGCCATACTGGCCTGGGTGCTATCAAGTGCTGCTGCTGCCTCCTCCTCCGTCAATTGTCTGTTCTCAACCATACTGGCCTGGGTGCTATCAAGTGCTGCTGCCTCCTCCGTCAATTGTCTGTTCTCAACCATACTGGCCTGGGTGCTATCAAGTGCTGCTGCCTCCTCCTCCGTCAATTGTCTGTTCTCAGCCATACTGGCCTGGGTGCTATCAAGTGCTGCTGCCTCCTCCTCCGTCAATTGTCTGTTCTCAGCCATACTGGCCTGGGTGCTATCAAGTGCTGCTGCCTCCTCCTCCGTCAATTGTCTGTTCTCAACCATACTGGCCTGGGTGCTATCAAGTGCTGCTGCCTCCTCCTCCGTCAATTGTCTGTTCTCAACCATACTGGCCTGGGTGCTATCAAGTGCTGCTGCCTCCTCCTCCGTCAATTGTCTGTTCTCAACCATACTGGCCTGGGTGCTATCAAGTGCTGCTGCTGCCTCCTCCTCCGTCAATTGTCTGTTCTCAACCATACTGGCCTGGGTGCTATCAAGTGCTGCCGCCTACTCCTCCGTCAAATGTCTGTTCTCAACCATACTGGCCTGGGTGCTATCAAGTGCTGCCACCTACTCCTCCGTCAATTGTCTGTTCTCAACCATACTGGCCTGGGTGCTATCAAGTGCTGCTGCCGCCTCCTCCTCCGTCAATTGTCTGTTCTCAACCATACTGGCCTGGGTGCTATCAAGTGCTGCTGCCGCCTCCTCCTCCGTCAATTGTATGTTCTCAACCATACTGGCCTGGGTGCTATCAAGTGCTGCTGCCGCCTCCTCCTCCGTCAATTGTATGTTCTCAACCATACTGGCCTGGGTGCTATCAAGTGCTGCTGCCGCCTCCTCCTCCGTCAATTGTCTGTTCTCAACCATACTGGCCTGGGTGCTATCAAGTGCTGCTGCCTACTCCTCCATCAATTGTCTGTTCTCAACCATACTGGCCTGAGTGCAATCAAGTGCTGCCGCCTCCTCCTCCATCAATTGTCTGTTCTCAACCATACTGGCCTGGGTACAATCAAGTGCTGCTGCCTCCTCCTCCTCCGTCAATTGTCTGTTCTCAACCATACTGGGTCCAATACAGTACTATTACTGCTGCTGGTTCCACTGTCAAATGTCTGTTTTCCACCCTACTGGGTCCAAGGCAATGCTGCCGGTGTTACCAACTTGCACTTTGTGTCCTATGTCTCGAGTAATCACTTACACCTTGGCTAATGTATACCTGTTCTGGGGTGCACAAGGTCTAATTAAATGGTACGCCTGTCTGTCTTCTGACCTGTGATGTCACTGAGACCGCATCGACTTCAACGCAGCCTATTCTTGGGCTGGTGCCACGATTTACAGTGTGTTTTTGGTGCTCTGGCATGACATGGACTGCTCCAGCGGACATCTTCAATGCTGTCAAATGTTGTCGACCTGGCTGTCGACGACTATTTTTGCACTTTGATTTTTTCAACTTTTTTCATTGTAATAGCAACTGCAACTAAACGAAACTATACCCTATCAGACTCCCACTATTGTAGCTGCAATTATTCAGCCGTTATAGCAAGGTTCGTTTTAGGTTCGGTTCGTACGAATCCGAACTTCACGAAAGTTCGCCGAACCGAACTTTTCAAAAGTTCGCTCATCCCTAGTAAGGGTGACTTGTCTGTCCTTGATTGCACAGCTTTGGAAACCACTGTAGTTGAGGCGTGCCTTTTCACAAACATCTATTGTGGCCACTGTGACCCCTATAGCTAGGTCACCGTGTGGTAATATACCATATTATGCCAGCCTAATAGAAGACTAGACCTTTAAGAAGAAATCAGACTATAATGAAATTTTAAGTCTAAAGGCAAGAAGAACATCTAAAAAGCTAGAGCAGTGATATATAGTCATCATGCTTCAACCACAAAAGGGATGGGCAACAAAGAATTCATTGTTTACCACGTTGCTGTATGAATTCTTTAATTAACCCGACATTCCAGACATGAAACTTTTTAGATCAAAAGAAGAACAAAAACATTTTCTTTTAATATCATGATAATACTCTTTCCATACGATTCAAAAGAGGTTTATATTCTAAAGTAAACATTTGTTTCACATGATCGATTAGGTGTTATGAAGAAATCAGATTGTAATGAGGATAATCTTGTAGGTATAGCAGTATCACTGAAATATTACAGGACATAAAATTATAAGTTCCCGTGAGCTGGAATGGGGTAAAAGTTTATTTGAGTCTCTGTCATGGAGCATGGAAAAAGCACACATGGCTTTTAGAAGGAAAGGATTCCTGAATAACTGTTACAAGCTTGAAAAGTGGAAATCACCTGCATCTCATTAAGAAATTATGGAGGTATATGAAATCCAGGAGAAACATACTGGAAGAGTGCATGAGCTGGGTATTCATAGCAAGAACTGGGCAGAAGAAGGGTATATTTAATGTTTCATGCCATTGTGAGGTCACTTGATCCATCTGAGGGAGTTTTAAAGTATCTGGGGCCCATGTTACACAACCTATGGTATGACATGTCATACTCATTGCCCAAGCAAGTCTGCTCTTTCTTAAATATTCCAAACCTGTGTGAGGTTACATACACAGGAAATACTTTTCTAACTTAAAGTTGAGAAACTTTCCAATGTAATCTATGTAATAGACGATATGAGGTGTGAAACGCACAAAGTGCAGCTAAACTGAAAATATTACATCTAGTATGTCAGTGAGGCAACTGACGGTCTGATGGTCTTCTCCATCTCTCTAGAACAGAGATGGCTAACCTATGGCACTCCAGCTGTAGTTAAACTACTCCATTAATTTCTGTAGAGTTCTGAGAACAGCCAAGCAAGTGTGCATCTTGGGAGTTGTAGTTTTACAACAGATGTAGTGCCAGAGGTCAACCATCACGGCTGTAGAAGAACAATATCACATATTTACATATAACCAGTACACATATGCTAATTGGATCACTAAGAGTCAGTAAAATATTAATGTAGCTCAAGAATTTAACACCAGTTGCAGGATACACTGGTTTATATAAATAAAAAAGAAAGCATTTTAGAAGAAATACTTGTGATAATTTTTTGTAAATGGATATTAGGGACACATGGCAGTAATATAGCTCTGGATGTCATGTCAAGATTTAGAGCCTGTCTTCATAGATGAAGGAAGTCTTTCCTAAAGTAATATGGGATAGGTTACTGTGGATAGCCATTATATGTCATGAAAGTCTAGTTCAAACCACGTCATTTAGAAATGGGGGGGGGGGGGCGGAATAAAATAAAAGAGGGATCTTTACAACACCCAGGAGCACAGGATGATAGCCTTAAGATGACTGCATTCAGAAGCTGACGAAAGCTTTAACATATTGACATTGTATTAAACTAATGCCTCATTCACACGTCAGTATTTTGGTCAGTGATTTCCATCAGTAATTTTGAGCCAAAAGCAGGTGCGTCTCTAAACACAGAAAACATGCAGATCTTTCCCTTATACCTTACGTCTGAGGAGGCTCCATTCCTGGTTTATGGCTCACAATCACTGATGGAAATTCACTGACCAAAACACTGATGTGTGAATGGGGTAGATATAAAGGGGAGATATATCAAGCTTCTACACTAGTTTTCTGGCACAGAAAGGTTGCAAATTTTGGTGGAGTGAAGTTCTACCACATGAGGGGCCCAATGTGTCAAAATTATTAGGAGGCGTTCAAATCTTGGTTGGAGTAGACTTGAGTTCGACCGCACGGGGTCCAACATGTGTCACAATTATTAAGATGTGTTCACCACTAATGCAACACAGATTAAGAACAGTGTAGAAAATGGTGGTCAAATTAAATCTCCCCCAAAACATTTAATATTTCTATCCCGAAAAGCTTGACACTGTGTGAATTGTTAAACACACATTCACTTATACAACACTTTTCTATGAATGAGTTGCTCTCCAGGTGCATAATGTATGAGGCTTGTCCATACAGTTAGTATTATGGGTGAATTTAATACATTTCTTATGTCAATCTCTATCCCCAGAGTAGCTAAAAATCTAAAACATACATGCTTCAGGGTCTGTTTCTGGGAAAGCCGTGAAACATAGGGCAAACAAGACCCGGACCATTTTACTGTATGAGGCCCAGGAATTTTTGATGGGGACCCTGCTTTGATGAGATAAATTTTCATAAAAACATGGACAAGTTCACAATAGTTTTGAAAGGTTAAGTAGAAAAAAGACAAAGCTGTACTATATGGCATGTGAAAGTATTCATCTTTTCCTGGCTATGACTAAATCATCTAGTGATGAATTTCCACATCATGCAAAGATTCTTTCAGGCTTCACAAATGGTTTAAATGAGCTTAAACTATAGTGTATAGACCCACAGTTAGCTGGAAAAATGAACCCCATAAAAATACAAAATATGTTCTTTTCTAAATTCACACTACAGTTATATTGGAGATGTCACTGTAATTACTGCTATTTCCCAGTACGAATGCGTTGTAAAACACAACACATGTCCTATCTGGGTCAGATCATTCACTTCTCATATGAAGATTGTAAACTATGACAAAATTCTGCCAAGGTTTAGGTTTCGAAAGATTAACCATTCCAAGGCCTTCTTTGTGAACTTTTTAATTTTACCATTAGACGCCTCATCTTGTAGAAAACCTAATATATACTTATTTCAGATGAATTCAACCCTCATTTTTTTAACGTTTGAATAAATATCCTGTTAAAGTGGTTGTTTCATTTTTACCTCCCCTTTTTGAATTGTGCCACCGTCCTCTGTCTTCTGCAATCTAAGGCCCCATTCACACGACAGTATAAATGGATCCGCATCCGTTCTGCAATTTTGCGGAACGGGTGCGGACCCATTCATTTCAATGGGGCCGCAAAAGATGCGGACAGCACACCGTGTGCTGTCCGCATCCGTTGTTCCGTTCTGCGGCGCCGCAAAAAATATAGAGCATGTCCTATTCTTGTCCGCAAGCATGGACAAGAATAGGCATTCTCTATATAGCGCTAGCCATGTGCGGTCCGCAAATTGCGGAACGCACATGGCCGGTATCCGTGTTTTGCGGATCGGCAATTTGCAAAACACTTGCGGTCGTGTGAATGCATCCTAATTTTGCTTGTTACTTTTGAGAGTTGGCTGCAAGGAGATGTTTTGGTGGCATACAAAAGATTAATTTAGAAATAATTTAGATTATTAAGATTAATGTAGAGATTAATTAATGTAGATTACTTTAGAAAGCATTTAGAAATGTGCCAGGACCCTTAGGGTATGATCACACTGTGTCTTGTGCAGTGGAACATTGGCGCAGACAACCATGCAGAAATTTTGCAAGGGGGGTGTTCGCTGTGTGGTTTCTGCCTCACATTCATTTCAACAAGAGGCAAAGCTGAGGCTCTCAGACAGAGTATTGGATTAAAGTTGCAGCCATGCCAAGTAGGGACATGTCTGTTTTTGGCACTAACATGGCTTTAAGCTGCTGCTCTGCAATCCTCAGCGTTGCCTCTCACTGAAATGAATAAGAGGCACAAAGAAGTGCCTGCCAGCTGGATTTCAGAAAAAATTTCAGAGTGGCTGTCTGTTCCAAAATTGCACAGAAAAAAAACGAGATGTGAAAGGCCCTTAGGGTGACTCTATAGAAAATCAAGTACAGTTTTTTATGTAGTATTTTTTATTCAAAGCCAGAAGTAGATCCACCAGGATGGGGAAGCATAAGCTTTTCCTTTATATTTCCCAGTCCTTTCAAATCCACTTCTGGCTTTGACTTAAAAAATGTACGAAAGACTGCCATAAGACAACAAAAACAAAAAATAAAAATTGAAACCACTCTTAAAGGGAACCTGTCATCTCCGAAACACCCCCTGAACTAGAGTAAGTGTTGTATAGTGTAAGTGATGCTGAATCCGAATATGTAAGTTTTATCTTCATACTCCCTTCCATTCCGACGCTGTGCTCCCACAAACCTGCAGTAAGATGCACTCAGTGGACTCCGGTGCTCACTCACATAATGGAGAGGACTCAAAGAAGAGTCCACTGAATGCATTTTACTGCAGGTTTGTGGGAGCACAGCGTCAGAATGGAAGTGAGTATGAAGATAAAGCTTACATATTCGGATTCAGCATCACTTACACTATACACTCACCGGCCACTTTATTAGGTACACCATGCTAGTAACGGGTTGGACCCCCTTTTGCCTTCAGAACTGCCTCAATTCTTCGTGGCATAGATTCAACAAGGTGCTGGAAGCATTCCTCAGAGATTTTGGTCCATATTGACATGATGGCATCACACAGTTGCCGCAGATTTGTCGGCTGCACATCCATGATGCGAATCTCCCGTTCCACCACATCCCAAAGATGCTCTATTGGATTGAGATCTGGTGACTGTGGAGGCCATTTGAGTACAGTGAACTCATTGTCATGTTCAAGAAACCAGTCTGAGATGATTCCAGCTTTATGACATGGCGCATTATCCTGCTGAAAGTAGCCATCAGATGTTGGGTACATTGTGGTCATAAAGGGATGGACATGGTCAGCAACAATACTCAGGTAGGCTGTGGCGTTGCAACGATGCTCAATTGGTACCAAGAGGCCCAAAGAGTGCCAAGAAAATATTCCCCACACCATGACACCACCACCACCAGCTTGAACCGTTGATACAAGGCAGGATGGATCCATGCTTTCATGTTGTTGACGCCAAATTCTGACCCTACCATCCGAATGTCGCAGCAGAAATCGAGACTCATCAGACCAGGCAACGTTTTTCCAATCTTCTACTGTCCAATTTCGATGAGCTTGTGCAAATTGTAGCCTCAGTTTCCTGTTCTTAGCTGAAAGGAGTGGCACCCGGTGTGGTCTTCTGCTGCTGTAGCCCATCTGCCTCAAAGTTCGACGTTCTGTGCGTTCAGAGATGCTCTTCTGCCTACCTTGGTTGTAACGGGTGGCAATTTGAGTCACTGTTGCCTTTCTATCAGCTCGAACCAGTCTGCCCATTCTCCTCTGACCTCTGGCATCAACAAGGCATTTCCGCCCACAGAACTGCCGCTCACTGGATGTTTTTTTCTTTTTCGGACCATTCTCTGTAAACCCTAGAGATGGTTGTGCGTGAAAATCCCAGTAGATCAGCAGTTTCTGAAATACTCAGACCAGCCCTTCTGGCACCAACAACCATGCCACGTTCAAAGGCACTCAAATCACCTTTCTTCCCCATACTGATGCTCGGTTTGAACTGCAGGAGATTGTCTTGACCATGTCTACATGCCTAAATGCACTGAGTTGCCGCCATGTGATTGGCTGATTAGAAATTAAGTGTTAACGAGCAGTTGGACAGGTGTACCTAATAAAGTGGCCGGTGAGTGTACACCGCTTACTCTAGTTCAGGGGGGGGGGGGTTCCGAGATGACAGGTACCCTTTAAAGGTTTTGTCCAGCCGTTTTGCACCTAGTGAAAAAATCATACTCACCTGCTCCATTCTGTCTCTCTAGCTTTATTCAGTGATCCTGAGGTTTTGGTCTGTAAACTTCTAGCTTCCACAGTCCCTAAGCGGCAAGTCACTGCTGGGTCAGGTGCTACTTGGGGATACATCACTGCTGAGGGCAGTAATTGGCTTATCAGCGCATCTGGCCCCATCCAGAAGTTTACAGTTCAGGTACTGGAACATCACTGGATGGAAATAGGGAATGCATTGGCAGGATCAGGCGAGTATAATTTTTTCACTAGGTACAACACACTGCTGTAGTTAAAAAGGACAAAAGCCTGTAAAACTCCTTTAATATACAAATCAGTATCCTAAAAAGACTCCAAAAATCCTTAAATCATGAGTGCTACACATGAATTAGACTGAAAGATACAGACAGTTGGATATATCTCTGAAAACCCACACTTTTCCCACACCCAACTCTTAGTACTGAGACAATATTTTGTATTTGTGTGCAGACACAAGGTACCATTTTGTTCCATATAAGTTTCATTTTTGTCATTTACATTTTACAGCATGTCTGTGGTGTAGTGTAGAAAATGTACTGCTGGCATATGCTTCCCAACTAAATGTAGCACATTTTTAGAATGTCCTGCCAACAATAATGGAAATCTTGATATAATGGAATAGCAGAAATCTTACCTTAAATGCTTAACAAATATAACGTTTCATGGTGCAAAATGTCCAAAGTCTCTGTCAGGTACTCCAGGTACTTTTATCCCGTCATCTGTTACTGTATAAGCATTGTTATGTTTTGGTATACAATATTTCACCGGTTTTATGAGCATAAAGATAAG
Organism: Rhinella marina; assembly: GCA_900303285.1. Taxonomy (NCBI): domain Eukaryota; kingdom Metazoa; phylum Chordata; class Amphibia; order Anura; family Bufonidae; genus Rhinella; species Rhinella marina. The sequence continues at coordinate 29,040 of ONZH01004877.1, read as the reverse complement.
GTGTGAATTAAATAATAAATTATTATTACATGGGTGTCAACTTCAGAATTAATAATAGTTCAGTTGGACTATATCTGACCTGTCCTCACTCTAGTACTGGGCAATCCTTCTCTTGCAGGACCCATCACACTGCCACAGCAACCAGTTTGGCGCTTGAGATCATTGCTGGCAGAACATCCAGCTAGCTTTTCTTAGAGATATAATGCCTGGATTTCCATGTGCCTCACTCTATCATTCTGGCTTCAATGTTTTGCACTGTCTCCTTGTTCTCTTCTCCCGCTCATGCATGTTACTCCTGCAGAAAAGCACAGCGATAAAGACTTCTGAACCCTGACTATGTATTATTATGGTCAGTTCTGACTCTGGCTATATTGTTACTATATCCTATGAGGACTCTCCCATTGGAAAACATTCTTGTCATGGGTGAACTTAGGGATGTGTGACCTGTATGTTCACACAGTAGCCATCACATGTCCCTATTGAGGGAATGACACTGACCTAAAAGTGCTTGTCCCATGAAAAAATGTTCTACAGTTTTCAAACCAGCATGTGAATACTTTTGTAACTGTGTGCAATTAAAATGTTTGTATAGCCAGTGAGTTATTCAAGAAATGGTATCTGTATAGCGCCACCTGCTGTTTGTTCTTTTTCTCATTTCTCTGTCCACCTCGCTGAGGAGGTTGCTGTCACGAACGTTCCTGCATCAGGTTGCAGGTGTTCGGCTAGGCTTTCAAAAGTGACATAATTTGACATATTTTCCTCTTGGTTTGGTTGCTGTTTACCACACCCCTTCCTCTCAGCTGTTGTGGGTGTGGTGATTATCTTTCCTCTATTTATCCCTTCCTCTCCCAGTATTCCTTGCGGTTTATACTTTCTGCTTACTTTGTTGTGTGTGGTGTTGTTCTCGGCTGAGATCCGGTTGCTGCATTATCTGCATTAAGATAAGTGTAATTTTCCCTATTGTGTTTATCCTACTTTTCCCTGTTGTGGTTTTGCCTTCTGGAGTCTCCTGTCCGTCCGTCCTCTTGGAGGAACGGGTTGACTCTTTCCTCTGTCACTAGCTGCAGGGTTCTTTAGGGTGAGTTTGTTATTAGGTTCCTGTGTATGAACTCTCCTACCACTAAGGCCTGTTCATACTGGTAGTCAGTCAGGGCCTAGTTTCAGGGTTCCCTGCAGGAGGTGACCGTTTCCCTTGTTTGGTCTTTTCCCTTCCCTCTTACACTTGGTGTGGCTATTCCCTCCACACCAGAGCATGACAGTTGCACATGCTCAGTTCAATCCTTCAATTGCCACTAGCCCTATCTTCTGAAGCTGTGATAGTTACAGGACACATTCCCTGAGAAAAGAGACGCCTCCTGAAGTTATAAGAACAGAGCTGCTGCAGAAAGGACGTGCCCACTGAGCTGTAATAGGGATAGAGCTGCAGCCAAAAAGACTCGCCTCCTAAACCACGAGTGAAATGAATCTAGCAGAGCAATTGGAGGAATGAATAGGGAGAGGTCTGGATCCATGTAAGGTACAGGACTCACTGGCTCTGTTTGATTGTCATGTACAAAATGATGTCTGATTTTCATTGTTTACAATAATCATGAAATATGCCCTTTAATGATCTGGACACCCAGGGTTTGCACTTATGCCCAAACCTATAGACACACAGCTGTACAGGATGTAGCTACATTTCCTAGTTTATTGATTGAGCAGTGTTCTATGGACCCCTTATGGCCATGTTATTTTGGCACTGTGTGGTTGTATTATTTGGGATATTTATCAGTAGAAGGGATTACAAAGGGCATTTATTACTCTAGGGCAGCCCTGATTCCAAAAAAACACAACCTGAAAATTCCCTTGAATTAAAATGCAAACTCCTTGTGGTAGCCAATGCTGAAAGCCTGGGATTTCTTATACTTTGCACCCAAGTCCAGCTTGTGCCAAATGAATCATGGCACAGGGAGTCCACAACATTGATCGTAATACTAATACCATCTCCATATACTTCAGACGTTTTCCTAAAGGGTTAAATGTCATATCTTTCATCTGAATTAGGAATGTAACTTTTTTGTAGTCATGTGTACGGTGATACCAATTTGAAGTGTGTGCGACTTTTTGATCACTTTTTATAAAAAAAATTATTGTGGAGTTGAAGTGACAAAAAATGGCGAATTGGGTGTTATTATTTTTTTTCCCCTTACGCTGTTTGCAGTAAGCCATTAATATTGTTTTATTTTAATTGTATGGGCATTTTCTCACATGACCATGCCCATGACATTTATTTTTTTAATTTGTTAAGTATTTTTATTTATATTGTAAAATAAGGGGGATGATTTGAACTTTTATATTATATTATTTTATTTTTTATATATTTGTAAAAACTTTTGTTTAACTTTTTTTTTGTTTACTTTTTTTTAAGTCACCTTGGGTGACAATAACTGGCAATCATTAGATTGCCCATTGTGTTCTATGATGGCTATATAGCCATCATTGCAAACTTAATTTGCAATATAACAATACAATGCTGCCACCTAGTGGCCTGTATTGGTATATTCCTGAAATGGATTCCGAAGCCTGCTTGAGGCTTCGGGCTATTTCACCAATGTAACAGGTTCCCTGATCAGTTAGAAGACCAATTCAGTTAGAAAGTCGCTTTGTGGGAAAACCATCCATAAATGACCCTATTTTAGAAACTACACCCCTCAAAATATTCAACTATGATTTCACAAACTTTGTTAACCCTTTAGGTGTTCTCATTAAAGGAAAATATAGGAGAAATGTCAAAATTTCACTTCACTTTTTGCAGATTTTCCATTTTAATTAACCTTTTCCCAGTGAGGCAGTAAGGGTTAATAGCAAAATAGAACTCAATATTTATTAAGCCTCATTCACACGTCAATGCTCCACGTAATGTGCTGTACGTGTTCTCCAAGGACAGCACGCATCCTCATTCATTTTAATGTGTGCATTCACACATCAGTGTTTTAGCACGGTCCGTGGGTGCATTTTTTTTAGCACGGATGCATACTCTGTTTTGTCCGTGTTCACGGATCCATCATGCCCATTATAGTCTATGGGTCCGTGAAAACCACGGATGCAACATGGATGCCATCTGTGTTTCATGGATCATTAGGAAATGATGCTTCGAAAATCACTTTTCAACTGTGCAGTGTCAGTGAAATACGGAAGACTCACGGACAGTAAAAAACTGACACGAACCCAACATGGATCCATCACAAAAATCTTCACGGAGACATCACTTTTTTTACTCATTTAAGCACTGACACGGACGTGTGACGCTTTACCCTGATTCTGTGGTTACTGAAACACCCCATATGTGGTTGTAAACTGCTGTATGGGCACATAACAGGGAACAGAAGATAAGGAGCAACATATGGATTTTTAAGAGCAGATTTAGCTGGGATCATTTTAAGTTGCCATATCCCATTTGAAGACCACCTGATGCACATCTATAGTAGAAAATCCCAAAAGGGGAAACTACAAGATAAGTTGAAATTTTTATTGATACTGGCACCATTTTTATTGTGGCGTTCACCTGACAACCTAGGTTATGTGTTATTTTTTTATTTTTTTGAGTCCCTCATAATGTACGCAGCAACATGTAATAATTCTATTTTTTATTTTATTTATTTCAGTTTTACACAATAAAAAGCATTTGTCTTGTGTAGGGATTCGTTTTTTGTGGGACGAATTAGTGTTTCTATTGGTACCATTTTTGGGTACATAAGATTTTTTGATCGTTTAATATTAATAACATAGTAACATAGTTTATAAGGCCGAAAAAAGACATCTGTCCATCCAGTTTGGCCTGTTTTCCTACAAGTTGATCCAGAGGAAGGCAAAAAAAAAACCTGTGAGGTAGAAGCCAATTTTCCCCACTTTAGGGAAAAAATTCCTTCCTGACTCCAATCAGGCAATCAGAATTACTCCCTGGATCAACGACCCATCTCTAGTAACTATAACCTGTAATATTATTACACTCCAGAAATACATCCAGGTCCCTCTTGAACTCTTTTAGAGAACTTACCATCACCACCTCCTCAGGCAGAGAGTTCCATAGTCTCACTGCTCTTACCATAAAGAATCCTCTTCTATGTTTGTATACAAACCTTCTTTCCTCCAGGCACAGAGGATGTCCCCTCGTTAGCCCTTTTTTGGGCAAGGTGATCAAAAAATGACTGTTTTGGCACAGTGTTTTTATTTTTTTTTTACAGTGTTCACCTGAGTGGGTAGATCATGGGATATTTTTATAGAGCTGCTTTTGAAACCAAAATCATATTTTTATGTCTCTATTTTCTGAAAGCCATATTTTTTTATTACTCTGAAGATTGTCTTGTGTTGGGGCTCGTTTTTTGAGAGAAGAGTTGATGTTTTTATTGGTACCATTTTTAGGTACAGTACATAGGCAAGGTGACCAAAACAATAGCTCTTTTTTTTTGCAGCATTCATCTGAGAGGGTAGGTCATGTTGACAGGACTATTTTTCCCTCATGTATAACGGAAACAAACAAAACCATTATTTGGCCCCGTAGACATGTATTAGGACGGAGAAAAACAGAATGCCTCCATTTTGCATCCCGTCCTAGAATTCCATAATTCTGTTATAATAGAGCCTAAACAGAATTCAGTAATGCCAATGCGAACCCACCCTAATATGTCTATTTTTATTACATTTTACATTTTTTAAATTAAAAATCGCTTTTTTATTTTTATAAAATGCTTTTTTTTTATAGTTTTTTCACTTTGTATTTTTGTCCCAGTACAGAGACTTCAACATTTTAGGGTATAATCCTTGTTTGAATGTAATACAATACATGCTGTAATGTACTACATTCAAACTAGAGATGAGTGAACTTTTATAGTAGCTGGGAATGGCTGACAGAGAACAGATGAAAGGAAAAGCTACAGATTGCTAAATGGGAAAAAAAAGGATCTCAAATCTAAGCGGGAAAACCTGAACCGGTATCCATTCTCACCATTAGGTCATGAAGCGATATCTTGAGAAACCGAGCGAGTAGCCACCTGCTACGACCTTCTGGCCCCAGGTACCAGAGGGTCAGTGATAGGTTGTGACACCCTTGTGACAGTACCCCTCAGATGCCGCATTCATACATGATTGCGGCATCCGAGAGTAATAATACAGTCTAAAATTAACAGAAAAAAAATTAAATCATACTTACCGCCTCCATTTCCTCGCAACAGGCCAGCCGCCATCTTTCTTGGAGATCTTGCACAAAAATCTTGTGCGGCCCGATATGGCGTTGTCACACCGTCTGGTGTGGTGACGTCATACGTCACCAAGCACAAGATTTTGGCCGAGATCTTCAATCAAGATGGGCAAATTGATTCTAAAATAATTGAATTCATCATGAATTTCTCAAAAATTCTTCTTAAAATGAATCCAAAGTTTTGTAGATTCACCTGGGACAAATCGCACAAAACTTCTGTACACTAGTGAAGGAAAAGGAATAGGCTAGAGGAAGATGGAGGATCGCATCGCCCAGGGCTGGTTTGCCCACAGTGCTGTCAGCCTTACAGCCAGTCAGGAGGGAAGAAATTGGCTGGGATATCATACTCTATGCTAGCTCTGACGCAGTGATTCCATTATGAGCTCAGACACTTATGTGACCAGACGAGTCTCTCCTATGTACAATAGACAGACAAAAAGATTTATTTTATGGTCTTGCAGTGACAATGTAGGAATTGTGAAGAAGATATATTTAGTTAGGAAGATTGAATTACTGCTAGGTAGAAAGTCAGGCTTAATCTTTAGGCATGAATTTAGTCTCCGCTTCATAAATCTTGCCCTGAGCGGAAAACCTAGCGAACCTCATTATAGTCTATGGGGCCCCATTCGGCACAGTTATGTGCCAAATCCATCCTTTCCGTTCTCCTGCTCTTATAAGCAGGAGAACGAAATGGCTGAACACTGATATAAACTCAACCTTAGAGTACTGTGTGTTTTACAGTCAGGTCAGCTGGAGCTGTGCATAACTTTATCTGTTGTACTTCACAAGACAAGATACACAGGCTTTTAATAAGACAATACTCAATTTTTCTGTGCATGAATCAGCTTTTCCAAAGACCTGTTGCAAGGCTTTTACAGTTCATAAGTGTGTAAAAGGCATATTTTCCAGGATCACAAGAAGCACATATTTCACTGCATATACTGAACAATTGTGCCTTTCTCTTTCCAAAAACCTGTTGCAGTGTCTATTTTTATAATCGCACAAATAATCTTATTTTAGTGTGTCAATAGCAGTGTATATTTTGGTTGCAGCCAGGAGATGTCCAATTAGTTCCAATTTTTCTACCATATGTAGGTGTCCACCGGATGTATTGTAGTGTGTCAGTTGCAGTGTATAGTCTTTTCACAGCCTGGGGACATCTAACTAGGCCTGTATTTTATTCCCAAAAAGTTTTGCAATCTTCCTACTGTATGTGCACAAATAATCTTATTTGAGTTTGTTAATAGCAGTGTATAGTTTGGTCATAGCCAGTGGATATCTAATTACACTTTTTTTTCCAATAACTTTCCTAATTTAATAATCCATGTACCAGACCTTTGACATGTCATTTTTAAAATAGGCTTCAAAATAAAATGTCTGGTAAATATCAGGGTGGAAAACGAAAGACTCGTGCATCATCATCCGCTGGTCAGAATGTGGGTGGCTATAGTAGTGCAAACAGCAGTAGCAGCACAGTCGGCACCTGCCCTCTGGCCAGTAGTGGCATCAGCAGGCCTCAGTTCTCCCTCGCTTCTGGTAGGCGATAGATTATTATTTAAAACAAAGAGGATGACATTGTGGACTGGATAGCTCACTCATCCTCTCAGTCACAGAAGGATGACGTCGATATCACTTCTGAGTCTGACAGAGTGCCTTTGAACCAGGAGGTAGCACCTTCCTCCTGCTCTTCCTCCTTGTGACCCCATTGCCCACTCCTAGTTGGACAGTGTCACGGGGAGTCGGCGGAACGCTTCATCTATATTGTGCCGCCGATCTAACACGCCTATCCTGGAGCGAGGACGCGGTCGGGGTCCTCGTCTCCATGGGGATCAGGGGGCGGGGAGTACCTGGCAGCATACGCTTCCCGGTGTATTCCCGCTCCCTAGTTGGGTACAGGAGGCGCGGCAAACCCGGCAGCATACACATCCTGGCGCAGCTGGCGTACGCCCGCCTCTTGATGATGTGCAGACAGGGCAAGTGAGCGCAGGCATGGATAGGCCGACGCTCACCTGTGACGATTCAGTATTAGGGTCATGTGGTCTTCTTACCGTCACCTGCGTTTTGATTACTGCTGCACCCATTGTGTTTGACCTCAGCTTTTGAACTTGACCTCGTCCTCATCTCATCCTCTTGTACTTCGTTACTTCTCGGCTTCTGACCTCGGCTCATGTTTTGACATTGCTCCTGATTGATTCCCTAGTATTGACGTGACTTCCTGGTTTGACCTTGGCTTGGCGACATTTCTTATATTGTGTATGTAGTGTATACTGTCTTTGTCTATGGTTTTCTCCCATTGCTCCCCTCCCTGTACGTCCCAGCACGTACCTAGGCTAGGGACTGCAGTCCAGTTGTACGCTGTCGCCCAGGACGGGCCGTGCAAGTAGGCAGGGTCAGTGGTGGGGTTCATCTCAGGGCTGCACTTATCCCTGATTTGTGACAGGTGGCTTTTTTTCCCCTATGAAGAGGCAACAACACCCCATGTGCAATGGAAGATACTCAAAATGGTCTTTCTATTGCCGAGTTGTGGGAGAACAGTCAGCATTAGGACTGCGATAAGGAGGTGTTTCAGGCCGAGGCAGGGGACCCGATTACTGAAACGCATCGCTGTGTTGGTTATGGTGATAGTAGCAGTGCAGTAGTAGTAGTACAATTGTGCTCTTGACACCAGGTGACAGGGCACCACTGCAGCCCATCATTGGCTTCATTGGTGTCAAACTGGATGTTTGTAGCAAGACACTGTTTTATTAGAGCTCCATAGCCTGGTACTTTGCTAAACCAGTCTGATACCTTAAGTTATTTCCATGCCCACATCAAAATGCCAAGATTTGATTTTATTTGGATCATGGTAGATATTAGAGGTGGTGAGAGACAGTGTAACAAGATGAGCTGAAAGCTGAGAACTATGTAAGGAATGGGAATAATTAAAAGCTAATAAAGGAAAGAATTAGCAATAAAATATGTGAGCAGTAAGATAAGAGTCTTCAGGCATCTGGTTTACCTATACTGTGTTCCATGTAATCATAAAGCAACACACACATATAATTAGTCAGAAGATACTTGTCTGCAGAACAGTTTAACTGCCTACTTTAAGCTGGTTATTAGCTCTACTCACTCAGCTGGACCTAACCAAATCTTTGTTCATTCACGCAAACATATGTGCAAGTTGTAAGATTGTAACCTTCAACCTGCAGAGGCTATCTGTAAAGTTGGAGTGCATGGTGAAGACATTTGTTTCTGAAGGAGCAAAGGCGATTTTCTTCATGTTGAAACAGATGGCATAGTGAGAATAGTAATTAACTGGTAAAGGTATTGTGTAGGGCTATAAAACATTAATTCTACTGTTGTGTGAAATGCTTCAGTCCTCTTTTATTGGCCATCAGAGGTGGGGAGCATTCTACAGCAGATCCATCTCACATATACAGGATCCTCCTGTAGTTTCTGGATCTTGGATTACAGAAGTGCAATGAGGTGAAACTGAAAAATTAAAGTAAGTTGCTAAAACCATATGATATAGGTGATATATATTTTAAGTAATTCATTAATTTGTACACTAGTATAGTTGTACAAAAAATCCTTACTTATTAGTCCAAACGTTTTAAGTTATTAGTAGAGATGAGCGAGCATACTCGTCCGAGCTTGGTGCTCGTTCGAGTATTAGGGTACTCGTAAGTGCTCTCTGCTCGGACGAGTATCTCGCCATGCTCGAGGAAATGGCAACTTCCGCATCGTGCTTTTTTGGCGCCTATAAACACAGCCAATCACAAGCCAGGAGACTCTACGGTACACCCAGCATCACGTGGGGCCCTTACATGTCGATAGCAGGGGTTGGCTGGCCTGATCAGGTGACCCTGGAATATACTAGTGACTGGCCGCGGTGCTTGGCTCAGATGCCGTCTGGATGTCGTTACGGATAGAGCTGCTGCCTTTCAGGGAGAGTGTTAGGGCCTGCATTTAGTTCTCTGTTAGGCAGGAATCACCCACAAAGAACCCAACAGCCCTTCTAAGGGCTAGAAGACATTTTTTTTTGTCTCCTGGCTTGGCTGGCTGGCTGGCACTAGTAGTGCAGCTATCGCCATATATAACCCCCTTTTTTTTATGTTATATCTCAGTGATACAAATCCATTGCACACAGCAGTGTGGAACCATTCTGTGTGTCACAGTTCAGTACACTCACTATTTTCTGTCCAGGTGACACCTTCTGTACGTCACTGAATACAACAAAGTCTTTTGCTGCCTGTCACGTGTATAGCTTGATCCCAAAAATCTCTGTGCGACATTTGTCTGGGTCGCAGTCTAAATAGCTACCGTCACTATGGTGTCAGTTAGCTCTACGATAGTTTCTGCACGTCACGTTCCAAAAAAAAACAAAAATCCAAAACAAAATATACAAAAAAAATTAGTTTTTTTGTTGTTTTAGCTCAGTGATACAAATCCATTTCACACAGCTGCGTGTAACCTTTCTGTGTGTCACAGTTCAGCACACTCACTCCAATCCGTATATTCTGTCCAGGTGACACTTTCTGTACGTCACAGAATACAACCAAGTCATTTGCTACCTGTCACATATACAGCTTGATCCTAAAAATCTCTGTGCGACATTTGTCTGGGTCGCAGTCTAAATAGCGACCGTCAGTAGGGTGTCAGTCAGCTCTACGATAGTTTCTGCGCGTCACGTTCCAAAAAAAACAAAACTAAAAAAAAAATATAAAAAAATATATATAAAAAAAATTAGTTTTTTTGTTGTTTTAGCTGAGTGATACAAATCCATTTGACACAGCTGCGTGTAACCTTTCTGTGTGTCACAGTTCAGCACACTCACTCCAATCCGTATATTCTGTCCAGGTGACACTTTCTGTACGTCACAGAAGAGAACCAAGTCATTTGCTACCTGTCACGTATACAGCTTGATCCTAAAAATCTCTGTGCGACATTTGTCTGGGTCGCAGTCTAAATAGCCACTGTTAACAGGGTGTCAGTCAGTTCTATGATAGTTTCTGCACGTCACGTTCCCAAAAAAACAAAAAAAAAATAAATAAAAAAAAATATATAAAAATAATTAGTTGTATTTGTTGTTTTAGCTGAGTGATACAAATCCATTTCACACAGCTGCGTGTAACCTTTCTGTGTGTCACAGTTCAGCACACTCACTCCAAGCCGTATATTCTGTCCAGGTGACACTTTCTGTACGTCACAGAATAGAACCAAGTCATTTGCTACCTGTCACGTATACAGCTTGATCGTAAAAATCTCTGTGCGACATTTGTCTGGGTCGCAGTCTAAATAGCCACCGTCAGTAGGGTATCAGTCAGTTCTACGATAGTTTCTGCACGTCAAGTTCCAAAAAAAACAAAAACAAAAATAATTAGTTGTATTTGTTGTTTTAGCTCAGTGATACAAATTCATTTCACACAGCTGCGTGTAACCTTTCTGTGTGTCACAGTTCAGCACACTCACTCCAATCCGTATATTCTGTCCAGGTGACACTTTCTGTACGTCACTTAATTAAACCAGACTGAACAAGTTTGTGGGTTTCAGTACACCAGGCCCGTTTATTTATTTATTTTTTTATATCATACACTTATATACAGAAAATGTTGAACCCCAGGGCTAAGGGTTGAGGACGAGGGCGTGGGCGTGGGCATTCAATTACTGCAGGGGGCAGAGGCCGTGGTCCTGGGCAGGGTGAGACAGTACCTGCTGATGAGGGAGCTGTGGAACGCCGCAGAGCTACACTCCCTAGCTTCATTTCTCAACTTACAGGGACACGTGGTAGAGGACTGTTGAAACCACAACAATGTGAACAGCTGATCTCGTGGATTGCGGACAATGCTTCAAGTAATTTTTCCACCAGTCAGTCTTCCACGCAGTCCACCCACGTTACCCAAGGGAGCACTCCTCTGGCTCCTCCACCTCAACCTCCTATCCCCCAGTCTGCCCCCTCCCAGGAAAATTTGGAATGCGATCCGGCATACTCTCAGAAACTGTTTTCTGGACCCTTCCCAGAGTCACAAACCACTTCTCAGGTTGCTGCTGACCTCGTTCCCGATGCCCAAGTTTTCCAACTGTCGCAGTCTGTGGGTTATGATGATGATGATGATGATGATGACAATGTTGAGTTAGTGGAAGAAGTTTGTAAAGAGGTGTCAGACGATGAGGAGACACGGTTGTCAGACAGTGGTGAAGTTGTTGTCAGGGGAGGAATTCCGAGGGGGGAGCAGACTGAGGAATCGGAGGATGACGAGGTGACTGACCCAAGCTGGGTTGATATGCCGAGTGAAGACAGTGCTTCTGAGGCGGAGGCGAGTGCTGCACCAGAACAGGTTGTAAGAGGCAGTGGTGTGGCCAGAGGGAGAAGCAGGGCCAGAGCTGGTGCATCAGCAGCAACTGTTTCACGTAGTGAAGCTCCCGTGGCGAGGCCTAGATGTTCGCAAGTCTGGAGGTTCTTTAGAGAAAGTGAGGATGACCGACGGACTGTGGTGTGCAACCTGTGCCACACCAGGATCAGCAGGTGTGCCACCACTACTAGCCTAACCACCACCAGCATGCGCAGGCATATGAGTGCTAAACACCCCACTCAATGGAACCAAGGCCGTTCACCACCTCCTGCGGGTCACACCACTGCTCCTTCCCCTGTGTCACTCGCTGCCTCTGCTAGTCAACCCCCTGCGTCACTCGCTGCCTCTGCTAGTCAACCCCCTGCCCAGGACCCTGGCACGAGCGCCTCCTGCCGGAAAACCACACCTTCGCCTCCACGATCCTCCATAGTGTCCACCAATGTGTTCCAGCGCAGCATTCAGCTGTCTTTACAGCAGACGCTGGAGCGCAAGAGGAAATACAGTTCCACCCACCCACATGCCCAAGCCCTCAACGTCCACATCTCCAAATTGCTTAGCCTGGAGATGCTGCCCTATAGGCTGGTAGAGACCGAGGCCTTTCGCAATCTCATGGCGGTGGCTGCCCCTCGGTATTCGGTCCCCAGCCGCCACTATTTTTCCCGATGTGCCGTCCCAGCCCTACACCAGCACGTGTCACAGAACATCATCCGTGCCCTGACCAACGCTGTTTCTGAGAAGGTCCACCTAACCACGGACACGTGGACAAGTGCTGCCGGGCAGGGATACTATATCTCACTGACGGCACATTGGGTTAACTTGGTGGAGGCTGGGACCGAGTCTGACCCTGGGGCCGCTCATGTACTGCCCACACCGAGGATTGCGGAGCCTACCTCGGTCACGGTCTCTCAGACGTACTATGCCTCCTCCTCCTCCGATCCCTCCTCCTCCTCCACCGAATTACCATCCGTGGGCACAGCTCCTTCAGTCGGTTGCTCTAGGCGCAGCAGCAGTGCCGTGGGAAAGCGCCAGCAGGCGGTGCTCAAACTGCTGAGCTTAGGTGACAAAAGGCACACCGCCCAAGAGCTTTTACATGGCATCACGGCGCAGACCGATGTGTGGCTGGCACCGCTGAACCTCAAGCCAGGCATGGTTGTGTGTGACAACGGGCATAACCTGGTGGCGGCTCTGCAACTCGGCAGACTGACACATGGGCCATGCCTGGCCCACGTGTTCAATCTCATAGTTCAGCGGTTCCTCAAGACATACCCCAATCTGTCTGATTTGCTCACCAAGGTGCGCCGCATCTGTGCGCATTTTCGCAAGTCGACCACAGATGCTGCCACTCTCAGGGCAGCGTAGCGCCGCCTACAACTGCCCGCTCACCGACTGTTGTGCGACGTGCCCACGAGATGGAATTTCACATTAAACATGTTATCCAGAGTTTACCAGCAGCGCAGAGCAATTGTAGACTGCCAGATGTCAACTTCCACCAGAACTGGTAGTCAGGTCAGTCAGATTCCTCAAGTCTACAATGAGGAGTGGACGTGGATGTCTGATATCTGCCAGGTGTTGAGCAACTTTGAGGAGTCAACACAGATGGTCAGCGGCGATGCCGCCATTATCAGCCTCACCATCCCGCTGCTTTGCCTGTTGAAAAACTCACTGCTCAGCATCAAGTCGGATGCTTTGCGCTTGTCACAAGAGACGGTGGAGGAAGATATGTCGCTTGATAGCCAGAGCACCCTCCGGTCTGTTTCTCTGCACGTATCGGAGGAGGGGGATGAGGATGAAGATGAGGAGGAAGAGGATGAGAATGTCGGCGAGACAGTAGAGGGTACCAGTGCTCAGTCCTTAACTCTTGAGCATGTATGGGCTGAAGAGGAGGACTTGGAGGAGGAGGAGGAGGAAATGGAGAGTCAGGCAAGTGAGGAGAGGGAATTCTTGCGTGTTGGGACTCTGGCGCACATGGCAGACTTCATGTTAGGCTGCCTATCCCGTGACCCTCGCGTTAGAAGAATTTTTTCAAACACCGATTACTGGGTGTTCACTCTCCTGGACCCACGGTACAAGCAGAACCTTTCCATTCTCATCCCTGCAGAGGAAAGGAGTATGAGAGTGAATAGATATCAACAGGCCCTGGTGCACAAGCTGAAACAATTCTTCCCATCTGACGCCGTTAGCGGCAGAGGGCATGGTTCTGTGGGCCAAGTAGCGGGGGAGAGGAGGCGAGCAGGCAGCTTGTCTAGCACTGGCAGGGGAACGCTCTCCAAGGCCTTTGCCACTTTTATGTCACCCCAGAAAGACACTGTCACCTGTCCCCAGTCTAGGCAGAGTAGGGGGGAGCTGTACAGAAAGATGGTGAGGGAGTACCTAGCTGACCATACCAACGTCCGTAGCGATCACTCTGCTCCATACAACTACTGGGTTTCAAAGCTGGACACGTGGCCTGAACTGGCGCTGTACGCCTTGGAGGTGCTGGCCTGCCCTGCCGCTAGCGTGCTGTCAGAGCGGGTATTCAGTGCAGCTGGTGGCGTCATCACCGATAAGCGTAGACGCATGTCAACTGACAGCGCTGACAGGCTGACGCTTATTAAAATGAAAAAGCCTGGATTTCACCGGAATTCAAATCTCCTCCGGGGGAAAGCCGCTAAAATTTAACATTACTTATGTATCCGATTCCTCTTCGCTACTCCTCCTACTCCTCCTCCTCCTCCATATCGTCTTTGCCTAACGCTGACCAAAAAAACACCATTTTTCAGAGGTCCAACTGGCACTCTTTTACCACAATTTTTCAGGAGGGCCCCCTACAGGCCCTCTCTTCAAACAATTTACCCGGATAGGGGACGTATTAGACATTGTACTGATGTTTTTTGTTTTTCTTCTTTTAATTGCCTCCTGACCTGTGATAGGCAGAGCATGGACACGTCCCCTTAGCTGCAGTTGGAAAGACACTCCCCTGGCCAGAGCAAGCTCTTTTTCCGTTTTCCGTGGTCGAAAAATCCATGAAATATAGGGGAAGTATACGGTATTAAACTGAGAAGAATCGATACCATACCGGTTGATGCGACAGTTTTTCCAAATCCATTCCGGCTGTTGTCACCACCACACACGCTAGCCCAGGGGGCACTCCTCTGGCTCTTCCAGCGAAACCTCCTTCCCCCCAGCCTGCCCCCCACCTACAGGCCCTCTCTCCAAACAATTTACCCGGATAGGGGACGTATTAGATATTGTACTGATGTTTTTTGTTTTTCTTCTTTTAATTGCCTCCTGACCTGTGATAGGCAGAGCATGGACACGTCCCCTTAGCTGCAGTGGGAAAGACACTCCCCTGGCCAGAGCAAGTTCTTTTTCCGTTTTCCGTGGTCGAAAAATCCATGAAATATAGGGTCCCAAGATAGGGGACGTATACGGTATTAAACTGAGAAGAATCGATACCACACATGCCCCAGTAGGAGAATATGGGGTAATGGTGGGATTAGGCAGCCTCAGAGGCATCCATGCATGCTGCCCCTGCTGTTTCCTGTCCATTTCCGTGGTGTTTCCATCATTTTCTGAGGTTTCCAGGTTTTCACCCAGCCTTCCCTAGGCAGAGCCTTGGTCCCCTGCAAAAATGCTTGAGTCTCCCATTGACTTCAATGGGGTTCGTTATTCGAAACGAGCACCCGAGCATCGGGAAAAGTTCGACTCGAATAACGAGCACCCGAGCATGTTAGTGCTCGCTATCTCTAGTTATTAGTTATTTTTTAATATATCAGTCAGGTCATGTTTTCTATATGTGATCTGGACATCTCAGTCTTTAATTGTATCTCAAAGAGGCAACTATATTTTTTAATAAATTCTTGTACTGTAATTAAAGGATGCCTGTAAATGGAGTGGCCAGCTGCAGGATCCTCATGCAGATTAAGGTGCTGTCACATGTATAGGTTTTTTAAATGCAGTTTTTGAAGTCAAAATCAGAAGCCAAAGGAGAGAAAGTATTAAGGGAAGATACTACTTCCCCTCTTTTTGGAATCCATTTATGGTTTTGTGTTCAAAAACTCCATAAAAAAGTCTTATCATTAATCGTTGGGTTGAACCTGTACGTAGCATTTGAAATAATGGCAAGTAGAGATGCAGCAGAGGAATTAGTGGTAATCTGCATTAGGATCACACGTCAACAGCCATATGGCCAGGTGCCCTAAAGGCTTTTTTCTCTTCTCTTATCCCTTACTAGTGCATATGAACTTTATAGAGAGCAGTTCCCTGTTTGAGAATACACTATGAGCCAAAGTGGGGAGCCATTGTCATAGGGTGTCTCCTGCCCTGGCAGAGCCCATCATGGGCAGATATTAAAGGGGTTGTTCAGCCTCGGAACTGACAAAACCTGTCACCCTGTATATATCAAACCCCGTTCGTGGGCCTGTCAATTCTAGTCCCCACTGGACTATTAAGTGGCTTGGCTCCATCACTGCTGTGGTCAATCACAGACCTCAGCAGTCACAGCACTTTGAATGCTATGTCACAGCAGTGACGTACTGTTAAAGCCACTGTGACCACTGAGACCTGTGATTGGCAGCAGCAGTCATGGGACCAATCTGCTTCCTGGTCCTGCAGGGACTGAAAGTGACTGGGAACAAGCAGTGGTGGGAATGGGATTTGTTTGTTCAAGGGGACAGGGGAGGATCCCAGGGTTTGTTGGTTCTAAGGAAAAACACCTTCTTCTACCACTCAATAATGGGCTTTTCCAGGGCAGATGATGCTCTGTGATAGTGGCTCCCTACTCTAGCTCATAGTGTATTCCCAAGCAGGGAACTTCTCGCTATAAAATTCATATACACTAGTAAGGAATAGCAGAACTGAAAACAACTTTAGTATGCCTGTCCATGAGGCTGTTGAGACAGAATAATTCCGATTACAGGGAGGCAGGGGAGAACCACAGGAGTTGTTGGCTTCAAGGCAGAACAACCCTTTAAATTTAAATGGCCATCATGTAATTCTCCTTTTTTTCCAGGGAAATGGATGTCTGTCTGCAGTATGCTCCAGTGATAACTACTTATTGCCTGTGTCTGAAATTCTACTTTCAATCTCTACAAGCCATTTTGGTAAATTAAAGTGACATAGTAATTAAAATCCGCCCAACCTAGTAATATTTTAGTAGGACACAATATTGCAAGTGAACTAATACTTGTGTGCTAAGTAGAATTCTAGGGTATATATATTTTTCTGAAGAGAAAAGTAGTAACATGTATGATAAATCCGTAGCAAAAGTTCAGTATATTAGAAATAAAGCCACAGATGGGGATGGGACCAATACTTCTAGATTCTGCTGACCTGAGCACATATCACAGGTCAGCCTGTATCACCACAATTACTCTGGTGACAGAAGCCCTTTAATCTCTGTATTAATTAACAAAAATATTGCAGACAGACCTACATAAGAATGTGCCAGATGAAATATCATGTTGATAGATGTAAAGTAATATTTCTAGGTCACAGAAATCACATTACTGAATATACATTAAAGGGGTTATCCCATGAATAATGTAAAAAATGAAAATCAGACATCATATAGAACATGACAATACCTTTCTAACAAACCTAGAACCAGCCCTGTACCTCACATGGATCCAGAGATCTCTCCATTCATTGCTCTGCTAGATTTATATCAAGATGACAGCTTGGGGAGTGTCTTTTCTGCTGCAGCTAAGGAGGCATGTCCATGTTCTCCCTATCACAGCTCAGGAGGCAGTTAAAATTTGAAACTGAGCATGTGCGGCCTGCTCAGTGACCAGGTCAAAGAAATAAGAAAATAAGTGGTCCTATACAGATACATTTTATTGAATAACTCAGTAGCTATACAGAATTTTTAATGACATGAAATTACAAATGTATTCAGATCCAGGGGCTGGTTTGAAAACTGTAGAATATTTTTCGTGGGACAACCCCTTTAAATGGAATAAATCTAGGGATGACAGAACAATAAGTAATAATGGGAAAAAAGACACCTTAAATGTGATTACACTTACATGTACAGTACAGACCAAAAGTTTGGACACACCTTCTCATTCAAAGAGTTTTCTGTATTTTCCTGACTATGAAAATTGTAGATTCACACTGAAGGCATCAAAACTATGAATTAACACATGTGGAATTATATACTTAACAAAAAAGTGTGAAACAACTGACAATATGTCTTATATTCTAGGTTCTTCAAAGTAGCCACCTTTTGCTTTGATTACTGCTTTGCACACTCTTGGCATTCTCTTGATGAGCTTCAAGAGGTAGTCACCTGAAATGGTTTTCACTTCACAGATGTGCCCTGTCAGGTTTAATAAGTGGGATTTCTTGCCTTATAAATGGGGTTGGGACCATGAGTTGTGTTGGACAGAAGTCAGGTGGATACACAGCTAGTCCTACTGAATAGACTGTTAGAATTTGTATAACGGCAAGAAAAAAGCAGCTAAGTAAAGAAAAATGAGTGGCCATTATTACTTTAAGAAATGAAGGTCAGTCAGTCCGAAAAATTGGGAAAACTTTGAAAGTGTCCCCAAGTGCAGTCGCAAAAACCATCAAGCGCTACAAAGAAACTGGCTCACATGAGGACCGCCCCAGGAAAGGAAGACCAAGAGTTACCTCTGCTGCGGAGGATAAGGCCTCAGAGGCCTCAGAAATCGCAGGTTAAAAGCAGCTCACATTAGAGACCAGGTCAATGCCACACAAAGTTCTAGCAGCAGACACATCTCTACAACAACTGTTAAGAGGAGACTGTGTGCAGCAGGCCTTCATGGTAAAATAGCTGCTAGGAAACCACTGCTAAGGACAGGCAACAAGCAGAAGAGACTTGTTTGGGCTAAAGAACATTAGACCAGTGGAAATCTGTGCTTTGGTCTGATGAGTCCAAATTTGAGATCTTTGCTTCCAACCACAGTGTCTTTGTGTGACGCAGAAAAGGTGAACGGATGGACTCTACATGCCTGGTTCCCACCGTGAAGCATGGAGGAGGAGTGATGGTGTGGGGGTGCTTTGCTGGTGACACTGTTGGGGATTTATTCAAAATTGAAGGTATACATGGCATGTGGTAACATGGCTACCACAGCATCTTGCAGCGGCATGCTATTCCATCCAGTTTGCGTTTAGTTGGACCATCATTTATTTATCAACAGGACAATGACCCCAAACACACCTCCAGGCTTTGTAAGGGCTATTTGACCAAGAAGGATAGTGATGGGGTGCTACACCAGATGACCTGGCCTCCACAGTCACCAGACCTGAACCCAATCGAGATGGTTTGGGGTGAGCTGGACCGCAGAGTGAAGGCAAAAGGGCCAACAAGTGCTAAGCATCTCTGGGAACTCCTTCAAGACTGTTGGAATACCATTTCAGGTGACTACCTCTTGAAGCTCATCAAGAGAATGCCAAGAGTGTGCAAAGCAGTAATCAAAGCAAAAGGTGGCCACTTTGAAGAACCTAGAATATAAGACATATTTTCAGTTGTTTCACACTTTTATGTTAAGTATATAATTCCACATGTGTTAATTCATAGTTTTGATGCCTTCAGTGTGAATCTACAATTTTCATAGTCATGAAAATACAGAAAACTCTTTGAATGAGAAGGTGTGTCCAAACTTTTGGTCTGTACTGTACAAATACATGTGTGAAGAACTGGCACATACTGTAATTTATGTGTTCCAAGGGCTTTACAAAGGACCAGGGGACATTCATTACGTGTGAAGGAAAGCTATTTAGATATCAATAAAGGTAAGTGCTCTCTTTACAGTTATAGTAGAAAAACTAAGGAATGCACAAACCCTAGAAGTACATAGTAAGGAGTAAGGACAGATATGTCAGCATTTTAAAAAGGGATAAATGCCTAATAACAAATGTCTAATAACAAATCACACTGAGGGTTATAATTAATCTAACAATGTATATCTGTTTGAATTTGAACTTGATGGACCTTGTGTCTTTTTTAACTTATGTAACTATGAGTATAACATAGCAGCAAGTTATCTGATTTCAGGGTATATGGGTGGACAGACCTATGTAAGGATGACCTATTAATTATTCACCATTAATGTGTGCAAAAGAAAAAATAGAAGGTAATTATTTTAACAATATATTTTACAGGACTCTGAAGTGAATGCTATCTTTTCAGTCTCTATATATTCCTAACAGAGTTACCTAAAGCACAGAGATCATACCGTACATGTAGGTACCAAAAATGTTCCTTTACAGATCACTACTGCTCCAGACCCTAACAAGAGTAACAGTGCAGAAACTGAGGCCAAGACATTAGGACAAGGTAAGATGAGGACCAGGTTGCGAGGGAAGTGTTAAAGACTGGTGTCTTAAAGGGCATCTGTCAGCAGACTTGTACCTATGACACTGGCTGACCTGTTACATGTGCACTTGGCAGCTGAAGGCATCTGTGTTGGTCCTATGTTCATATGTGCTCATATTGCTGAGATGAATATTTAATATATGCAATGAGCCTCTAGGGGCAAAGGGGGAGTTGTTTAGATGGCACAATCTACTGCCGGCAAACAATGATTTAGGTGACTGCGCAAACAATCTTATTACCTAATGAACCAGCCTTTCACTTGTTCATAGGGTAATGAGCTGCACCTTTACTCCGGCAGATCATCATTAACGATCATTCCTATGTACGCTTGTTAGCGATTATCTGCCCTATGCTCAGTCTATGTAACTTTGCTTTTCCATAGTTACAAACTCTTCTATTCCACTATTACAAACTCAACCCTGCTGGAACAAAATTATAACCTTGATCCTTTCTGGTTTTTTTTTCTTGGTCTGCCTGATTACCTTACTGATAGAGATGAGCGAATCTATTCGCCGCTTCGTAGACTAGATACGAATCTTCACCGCAGTGAATCCGAATCTTTTCAGATTCGCTTCGGAAGATTCTTCTTAAATCTTTGTACACTAACGTTACGTACGCATAGTATAATTTGTACGCTAATGCTACGCATCTAATAATTTGTACGCTAATGCGTAGATATTCACTTAAGTAGCGTACTTTTACTGTATGTTCGTTCTTTTTGTGGGCCTAGACAATAATAAACTAAAGCTTCGTACGCACTTTGTTCATAACCAGTTCAGGATACACTATAATTATGAGCATAGGCATTTAGGACAAGGATACTTACTTGAGGTTGCATCGCAAAAGGGAAATCTGCAGCAGAAATCCACAATGTAAATTGACATGCTGCAGATTTAAAATTTGCACCACATTTGCTGCTTGCAAGACTTTTTTTCCATCTAAAATAACAGATCTCAAATGAAAGTGGCTAAAATGGATGCACAATGTGCATAACAGAGCATAACAGATGCTTAAAATACAGGATCCTTTTTTTAAATTATTTTTCTGTTCTCATGGATAACGGTGATGTAAACCCAGCCTTCTATAATAGAATAACTTCAATGATTGATATCCACCAGAATAACATCACCACCTTATCAAATTAACTGTAATTCATGAAAGAAATCCTAACTATGACTTTTTTGGTTAATAATGTGTGAAGACAAAAAAAAATCAAACCCATTTTGCTCAGAAGTAAAATGAATATTACTATACCAGTCCTAGTTTTTCCACTTGAATGTGTACATTAGTTCTATGTAATTCTGAATTGAATTGGCAATCTGTTACTCTTAAATTGTTAGTCTTTTAATATTTTATGCTCCATACAGTAAATCCATATTAGAGTTTTTATGGCTATGTTTAACAGGCCAGTTCTGGTTTTACAAAGCAACTTTCATCCTATTACTTCATATACTCTTTAAAATTGCAGCTTTTGACCATGTGATTATGCATTGTCTACATAAGATGTCCCCCACATTCCTGGATAAAGTATGACAAAGCTTTGGGGACTTTTAAGAATGCAATTTACTAATGTCATTTCATTCCCCATAAATATACATTATATTAGAGGCAGGTGAGACCAATAACACACACACAAAAAAAGTCGTGATATACTGTAATATATTTTACCAGATGCTAGCACACCATAATCATCAAAGGTAATCAGAAGAAACAGATGTTTTCTTGGGTAGAAAGAATCAATATTATCCATAAATAGAGCTGGGACTTATTGCTTTGTGTTCAAACAATGTATCGTTTACGAAGTGTTGCATTTCACCAAGTTTACAATATGATATGTAACGCCACTAGACTACAGACTTAATTTTGTGGAGGTCTAAATAAGGCAGAATAGCAGCACTATATGCACAGATAAGCCTCCATATTAGAGATGAGCGAACCTTTCAAATTCAGTTCATTTCAGGTTCGCTAAATTTTTTAATAAATTCAGTTATGAACCAATAGAGAGCCCAGAATAGACACTGCGTTATCTTCACACAGCTGATCAGTGGGTTATGCCTTAGTCACGTACTGTTTGGTTTTCGTGACATGTGTTTCTGGTTTCTCATGTTTGTGCCCTGGCATACTGGCTGCGGGTTATTGCTGTGTATGCTGGTTGTCAGGGGCAACGTGTAGTTATTGTTGTGTCATGGCCAGTGCTTTTTACCATGACACGGGTTGATAGTTGCCACAGGCAACGCCCAAGACTGATGCTCTGTTCCTGTTAGCTCCCTGCCCTTTCTGGTTGTGTAGGCGTTAATGGACTTAGTCTGGGCATGTCCAGTGCTCTTCAACTACCTCTGAGCCTGGGTTTGGTGTGAATCTGTCTTCAGTCTTCCCCTGTTGGCTGCAGGAGCTCCACCTTTCCCTGTGTTGTTCCATCTGCCCTGTGGTGTTGCCACCTTTATAGGTCATCAATGTCTTCCTGTTATCCCTCCATCCTGGTTCTATGTTGGTGTCTGTTATGTTCCGGGTTGGTGCTTTGTCTGTGACAGCCATGTTTCTTCATCCATGGTGTCCAGACATCCCCTGTATGTATGTGCCTTTGGTGAAAGGTCTCCAGGGTTCACCGGGGTGGGGGATAACAAAACATTAAGCAGTTGCTGGAGTTCTGGTTCTTGGGTGTGTGGTTTGTACTGTCTCATGTTGGTGTTCAGGTTTCAGTATATTTGCCTGGGTTCCAGTATGTGGTGTGTGGTCTGCTGGTTCTTCTTCCAGCAGACTCTGCAGGAAAGTGGCCAAGTGCATCGGGACCATCAGGGGCTCTGTGAAGAACGGGGCTCGCTGGGTCTTGCCGTCTAGGTTTGGCTCCCCAGTAAAACCGACGCACTTGGTCCAGTGTTATATTTTGCCACTGACCCCCTTTCCTGCTTATCCAGTATTCTACTTGCTGCCATGTCTTCTTGTATGCCTGTTGGCGTGTCCGGTGTTTGATATTCTTGGGGTTGGTTATGACTAGTGATGACCCAGCACCCCGATGTTTGGGTGCTCTGGCCGAATACTAGGTGGTGCTCGAGTGCTCGGCTGAGCACCCGAGTATAATGGAAGTCAATGGGAGAAGACCAGGCACCCCCTGCTCTGCAGAGGGGAGGGTGTCCGGACCATAGGGAAACGTCAGACAATGGTGGAAACACTACAGAAATGGTTAGGGAACAGCATGGGGAGGATGTCTGGATGCATCTTGGACACCGAAGTCGGCGCTATTAAAGATGACTATTACGCTACTTTTACGGAATGACAAAAATACCCCAAAAACCCAAGATAACATCGATTTTACAGGAAATATTGTTAGGAAACATAGATTTACTTTTACGTTAAGCGCAAGTGCTGCCAAAAATTACATGGATGAGGTACTCCCATACAACCGGTATATCATATAAAGGACGGCCTCATTCACATTGTGGTATAATTGTGGGACTCCGACACTCATAAAGCCTTTGCACTAAGGGAAAGGGCTGCCAAAAATTACAAGGATCAGGCACTCCAATACAGCCTTTATTACACATAAAGTAGGGCATCAGAAACACCCATGAAAAACTGACATTGATGGCCTGCTGCTGACACTCAAAAACAATAGGGTTGACACTCTGCTGCCGAGCTGACAGAAAAAAAAAATTTAAATGACACATGCGGCTGCCGAGCTGACCCCCAAAAAAATTTAAGGGACACATGCTGCTGCCACCGCACCGCTAAGAGTCGCTGACGACTGTTTCTTTTTTCGCTATCCGCCACGGGAGGCAGGGGCTCCCCCAGCGGTGTGTGCCGCGTCGGCCGTTCGACTCTCGCTCTCCGCTCCGGAGAGGGAGCCAGAGAAACGGCTACCACATCCAATAAAGGCAGCAGGTGCTTAAATTACCCACTCCCGACTCGGGAAGGTAGTGACGAAAAATAACAATACAGTACTCTTTCGTGGTCCTGTAATTGGAATGAGTACACGTAAAATCCTTTAATGAGGATCTATTGGAGGGCAAGTCTGGTGCCAGCAGCCACGGTAATTCCAGGTCCAATAGCATATAAATAAAAGTTGCTGCACTTAAAAAGCTCGAAGTTTGATCTTGGGATCGAGTTGGCCATCTGCAGGGAGGTGAGCTACCACCTGTCGGAGCCCCTGCCTCTCGGCGCCTCCCCGATGCTCTTCGTTGAGTGTCCTGGGGCCCAGAATCGTTAACTTCAAAAATTCGAGTGTTCAAACCAGGCTAGGTTGCTTCAATACTTGAGCTCTGAATAATGGAATAGGACTCCATTCTGCCTGCACCGCACTTTATCAAACTGTCCCAAATTTAAGGGTGACACGCTGATGCCAAGTTGACCATAGAAAAAAGGATATTCTTGATGTGACATTCTGCTGAAGAGCAGCCCATTAAAAATATTTAAGTGTGACACGCTAATGCCGAGCTGAACGTCCAAAAAATTTAATGGTGACACTCTGCTGCCGAGCAGACCGGAAAAAAAAAATTTAAAGGAGACATGTCGCTTAGCTGAACGTCTGAAACATTAGAAGTGACTTGTAGCAGAGCTGAGCGTGTAAAACATTATGGCTGAGTGCCTGCTGGTGAGCTGACAGGCCAAAAAATTATGTTGCAGGCCCAGCTGGTAAGCTGACCGGCTAAAAAATTTAGGTGCAGGCCCAGCTGGTGGACTTCGAGGGCAGCCTAATAAGCTGTTTCATATGATGGAGGAAGAGGACGAGAAGAGGAAGGGGTACATGATAATACAGTGTATTGAATACACCCTAAAAGCCAGATTTAAGGTTCCTTCATGTTAAGCCGCTTTCCTCTGGTGGAGTACAGAAGTCAGGGGCAATCCAGGCCTTGTTCATTTTGATAAGCGTCAACCTGTCAGCATTGTCAGTTGACAGGTGGATGCGCTTATCAGTAATTACTATAATTATGCCCCCAGCGGCACTAAATACCCGCTCAGACAAAACGCTGGCGGCAGGGCAGGCCAGCACCTCCAAGGCGTAGAGCGCCAGTTCGTGCCACGTGTCCATCTTAGACACCCAATAATTATACGGCACAGAGGGATCGCTGAGGATGTTGACACGGTCAGCTAGGTACTTGGAGAGTGTCGCCTTGCCTTTGTTGGAACTGCTGTGTGTTCACCTCGTCTCCCCTCCTCGGGTGGCCAAGGAACTACGTACTTTGCCGCCAGCGTTGTCAGATGGAAATTTGTGGAGCAATTTTTTGACAAGGGCCTTCTGGTATTGCATCATTTTACTTGTCCTCTCCACTACAGAAATGAGAGATGGGAAGTTCTCTTTGTAGCGGGGGTTGAGAAGGATGGACAACCAGTAATCCGTGTTGCCTAATATGCGTATAACGTGAGGGTCACGGGAAAGGCAGCCTAGCATGAAGTCAGCCATGTGTGCCAGAGTCCCAACAGACAAGGCTTCGCTCTCCCCACCAGGAGCATGACTTTCAATATCCTCCTCATCATCTTCCTGCTCTTCAGCCCACCCACATCGAAGAGATGGTGTAAACGTGGTATGCCTAACCTTTGTAGCGGTGGCAACAGTCTCCTCCTCCTCCTCCAATTGGCGCTGAGTAGACGAATCGAGGGTGGTCTGGATATCACCCTGTGTAGGGTCTTCCCCCATTTCCATCTCTTCCACATGCAGAGCATCGGCCTTTATTGTGAGCAGCGAGCTTTTTAGTAGACACAGAAGTGGGATGGTTATGCTGATAATGGCATTATCGCCGCTCACCATCTGTGTAGATTCATCAAAGTTGCATAACACCTCACAGAGGTCAGACATCAATGCCCACTCATCGCTTGTGAAGAGCGAAAGCTGACTAGAAAGGCACCGACCGTGGTGCAGCTGGTATTCTACTACTGCTCTCTGCTGCTCACAAAGCCTGCTCAACATCTGTAAGGTGGAATTCCATCGCATGCTCAGGTCACACAGCAGTCGGTGAGCCGGCAACCGCAAGCGCTACTGCAGGGTTGCCAGGCCGGCTGAAGCTGTCGGTGACTTGAGGAAATAGGCACACAGGCGACACACCTTCACCAGTAGCTGAGACAAATTAGGGTAGGTTTCAGAAACCGCTGAACCAGTAAGCTGAATACATGGGCCAGGCATGGCATGTGTGGGAGCTTGGCCAGCTCCAAAGCCGCTACCAAGTTGCGGCCATTATCGGATACAACCATGCCTGGCCATAGGTTGACTGGCGAGAGCCACAGCTCAGCCTGGTCCCTTATGCCATGCCACAGCTCTGCAGCAGTGTGCTGTTTGTCACCCAGGCAAATAAGCTTCAGCACGGCCTGTTGCTGCTTACCAACTGCTGTGCTACACTGCTTCCAGCTACTGACAGAAGTCTGAGTGGTGCTGCAAGATGGCAATTCTGCATGGGAAGAAGTGGAGGAGGAGGTGGAGGAAGAGAAGGAGGGGTTGCAGACGCTACTATAGGTGGCAGCGGAAATCCGGATGGAAGTAGGGCCTGCAATCCTCGGCGTGGGTAGCACCTGGGCCATCCCAGGGGACAACTCGCTCCCAGCCTCCACAACGTTCACCCAGTGTGCCGTCAGGGAAATGTAGCGTCCCTGGCCACAAGCGCTTGTCCATGTGTCAGTTGTTAAGTGGACCTTGCCAGTAACTTCGTTGGTCAGGGCCCGGGTTATGTTTCTGGACACATGGTGGTGTAAGGCAGGGACGGCACACCGGGAAAAATAGTGGTGGCTGGGGACTGCGTAACGAGGGACAGCCGCCGCCATCAGGCTGCAAAAGGCCTCGGTGTCCACCAGCCTAAACCGCAACATTTTCAGGGCCTGCAACTTGGAAAGTTGCACGTTTAGAGCTATGACCTGTGGGTGGGTGGAGGGTATTTGCGCTTGCGTTCAAATGCCTGCGGTAAGGACATTTGAACGCTGCGCTGGGACATTGAAGTGGACATGCTGGCTGATGTTTCCTGCGAAGGTCCAAGTGCAGGACGGGAGGCATCTCGGCCTGCGTCTTGGACAGCACGTAAAAGAGGGGAAGAGGAGGCAGTGGTGTGACCTGCAGACACAGATCATGGACCCAGGCGTTCAGCCCACCTTTTAGGGTGCTTTGCTAACGTGTCGGATCATGCTGGTGGTGGTCAGGTTGCTGGTGTTTACGCCCCTGCTCATCTTGGTACGGCACAGGTTACAAATTACAATCCGTTTATCGTCAGCACTTTCCTCATAAAACCGCCAGACTGCGGAACACCTAACCATTGGCAAGGGAGCTGGAAACAAGGGGCTGCTCCGGGGAACAGTTGCGGGCCTGGTTGGCGTGGCCTGCCTTCTCCGTTTTTCCACCCCACTGCCTCTTCCAGCCTATTTCGCTGCTGCAGATCCCTCCCCCTCTGTACTGCTGTCCTCGCTCGGCTTGCCACCTTCCCAGGTTGGGTCAGCTATTTCATCGTCTACCACCTACTCTTCCACATCCTCACTCTGCTCCTCCTCCTGACATGGTGAACTAACAAGAACCTGACTTAATTGCTTCTCATCCTCATCCACAACCTCTTGAGACAGTAATTGCCCTTGACTTATTGGCAACTGTGTCTCATCATCATCATCCACCTCGGGAGAAAATACTTGTCGTTCCCCACCGTCATCTTCTTCAGACTGTGTTTGCTCAATAGGTTGGGAATCAGGGCACAATATCTCCTCATGTCCCACTTCAAGTGGCCTTGGCGAGAGGCCCAAGCCAAGGGACGGTGATGAAAAAAGCTCCTCGGAATATCCCAATGTTGGATCTCTTCTTTGCCCAGACTCTGCATGGTGGGAGGAAGGAGGATCAGGGTGAGGATGCGGTTGCCCAGACTCTTGGCTACTGAGACTGGACTTTGTGGAAGAGGGGGTGGTGCTGAACCGACTGGAAGCATTATCAGCTGAAATCCAACCGACTATCTGCTCGCACTGGTGTGGCGACAAGAGTTGTGTCTTGAGCCACCCTGCAAACTGTGACATGAAGCTAGGAGTTTTGGATGACTTTGTTTCTTGGGCTCTGCCAGCAGGCACAGTTTCACCGCGCCCAGAGCCATGGCCTCTGCGTTCACCATCAGCAGCACGCCCACTTCCCCGTCTCTTAGTGCTCGCCTTGCGCATATTGTATAGTATATATGCAACTTAGTCACAACTACAGTACTGTAGATTTTTATTAACAGTATGATCAGAAAAATTTTAACGAATGTCCAATATTCTGAATGCGCAAACGTTATAAAGCAGCCGCGGCCCGCAAATGAGGAACTTCAGTCTAAATTAACGATATTAAATGTAACAACGGATTTCAGCTACACAGACTTTTGAACGGTTGCAATACGCTGTGCACCTAGCGTTACTGACAGGGCACACTTGCCACCCAAAAAAAAACAAAAAGAGGTATTTCACAATGGACTTTGGTCTTTTTGGAACAGCGACAATCTTCCTACCTACCCAAATCCTATCCCTATAGTTTAATTTCCTCCTTGGGCAAATTTAACTGCAGCAGCAAATGAGGAACTGCGGCCTAAATTAACGGTATTAAATACGGATGTCAGCTACATAGACTTTTGAACGGCCTGTAATATGCTTGCACCTAGGCTTTACTGACCAGGGCACACTTGCCACCCAAAAAAAAAACCAAAAAGAGGGTATTTCAGCAATGGACTTATGGTCTTTTTGGAACAGCGACAAATCTTCCCACCTACCCAACTTCTATCCCTATAGTTTAATTTCCTCCTTGGGCAAATTTAAACTGCGCAGCAAATGAGGAAACTGCGGCCGTAAATTAAAACCGGGGTTTTTTATTAAAATACGGATGTCAGCTACATAGACTTTTGAACGGTTGTATATGCTGTGCACCTAGCTTTACTGACCAGGGCACACTTTGCACCCAAAAAAAAACCAAAAAAGAGGTATATTCACAATGGACTTTAGTCTTTTTTGGAAACAGCGACAATCTTCCTAAACTACCCAAATCCTATACCTATAGTTTAATTTCCTCCTTGGGCAAATTTTAACTGCAGCAGCCAAATGAGGAACTGCGGCCTAAATTACGGTATTAAACAACGGATGTCAGCTACATAGTACTTTTGACGGTTGTTAATACGGGCTGTGGGCACCTCAGCGTTACTGACAGGCACACTTGGTTTTTAGGTTTTTTTGCCACC
>ONZH01004876.1:0-48961 GCA_900303285.1 Rhinella marina | reverse complement strand
TAACATAGTTTATAAGGCCGAAAAAAGACTCTGTCCATCCAGTTCATCCTGTTTTCCTACAAGTGATCCAGGAAGGCAAAAAACCCCTGTGCGGTAAAGCCAATTTTCCCACTTTAGGGAAAAATTCCTTCCCGACTCCAATCAGGCAATCAGAATTACTCCCTGGATCAACAACAACCCTATCTAGTAACTATACCTGTATATTATTACCTCCAGAAATACATCCAGGCCCCTCTTGAACTCTTTTACTGAACTTACCATCACCACCTCTCGGGCAGAGAGTTCCATAGTCTCACTGCTCTTACCGTAAAGAATCCTCTTCTATGTTTATGTACAAACCTTCTTTCCTCCAGGCGCAGAGGATGTCCCCTCGTCAGGTTACTGGTCCTTGGGATAAAGAGATCATGGGAGAGATCTCTGTACTGACCCCTGATATATTTATACATAGTTATTAGATCTCCCCTCAGTCGTCTTTTTTCTAAAGTGAATAACCCTAATTTTGATAATCTTCTGGGTATTGTAGTCCACCCATTCCAGCTATGACTTTAGTTGCCTCCTCTGAACCCTCTCCAGCTCTGCTCTGTCTGCCTTGTTCACAGGAGCCCAGAACTGTACACAGTACTCCATGTGTGGTCTGACTAGTGATTTGTAAAGTGGCAGGACTATGTTCCTCATCACGGGCATCTATGCCCCTTTGATGCAACCCATTATCTTATTGGCCTTGGCAGCAGCTGTTCTGACACTGGTTTCTGCAGCTTAGTTTGCTGTTCACTAAATTCCTAGGTCCTTTTCCATGTCAGAGTTACCCAATGTTTTACCATTAGTATTACTGGTGACTTGCATTATTCCTTCCCATATGCATAACCTTACATTTGTCAGTGTTAAACCTCATCTGCCACTTCTCTGCCCAAGCTCCAGTCTATCCAGCATCCATCTGTAGCAGTTTGTACTGTCCTTTCTGTGTTAATTACTTTACCACAGTTTAGTGTCATCTGCAAAATTGATATTTTACTGTGCAAGCCTCTACAAGGTCATTAATAAATATATTGAAGAGAATAGGGCCCAATACTGACCCCTGGTACCCACTAGTTACAGTGACCCAATTGAGTATGTACCATTAATAACCACCCTCTGTTTTCTATCACTGAGCCAGTTACTTACCCACATACAGACATTTTCTCCAAGGCCAAGCATTCTCATTTTATATACCAACCTTTTATGTGGTACCGTGTAAATATAACTAATATAATACTAGACTAGCACTGTATACTGACACCAAGTGTACTGTACCTAACTCATAGCATACGGCATATAGACTTGTGGTAAACAATGGCAGCGGGCAAAATATATGATAATCATTGCACACTAAAAAAAAAATCCTTCGGAGGGATTTGTTTGGTATGTGTAAATGTAAGAAGTGAATACTTTAAATTCAGGTATTAGCTAGTAAAACAATGCGCCACCTGGTGTCTGAAAGTTGTATTACAATTTATCCAATTTAGTTATAACGTCATTTCGTGACACATCTCAGGACATGTTGAGATAAGTGATCAGTTAAGTGTGGACACATCTGTAACAAATTTCTTTTGGGACACATTTTATGCCAACTTTTTGTCTAGACCTATTTTGTGCCTTGTTTGGTTAAAGTTTTGGTGTATGTTTTGGAAAACTATACACAAAAACTATAAGGTCTCGTCCACATTTCCGTGTCAGTGACCCATCCGTGAAAAAAAGCGTACGTGTTTCATCCGTGAAGCTGTCCGTGAAGGATCCGTGGTGCGTCCGTGTGTCCGTTTTTACCATCCGTGTGGCATCCGTATTTCACTGACGTTGATCAGCTGAAAAATGATTTCCAAAGAATCTCCTATTAGTCATCAGTGAAAAACGGACGCACCACGGACACAACACGGATGTGTGTCAGTGATTTTCACGGACCCATAGACTTCAATGGGCGTGCTTGGTCCGCATCACGGATCAAAGTAGTGCATGTCCCCGTGATTTTTTTACTGACCCACGGTCAGTAGAAAAATGCTGAAATGTGAACAGATACATTTAAATCAATGGGTACGTGTGCTGTCCGTGAAAAATGCGGACAGCACACGTCAGTGAAAAACGGAAATGTGGACGAGGCCTAACACCTCTAAGGTGGTTAAAAAAATAGAGTACAATTCATACTTATGGTATAAAGCCCTATGGCATATTGAGATATTTTGAGATATTTTGTGGCACATTAAAGGGCATTTACTAATGCCTTTATGTCACAATAGTGGCATTAAAAAAAGTCATAAATATATGTGCTATAACTTTTAAAGCTTCTTGCCACTTCTCTAAAGTGTAGAGAACCGGGGCAGGGATTAGCTGGGGGACGATGAGGCTTAGCGTGGCATAAAACTGGAGTAAGTTACAGCTGAAGTATATGTCAGCCCCAGCCAGTAGACTTCAGTTCTGGTGCGCAGAGGAGCAGAGATGTGCCTAATTTATTAAGAGGCATCTGCCTCTTAATAAATTGGGCGCATCTCACTTTAAAGCGCAAGGAACAAGAATAGTGTATGAGAATGCCGTTCATGATAAATGTTTCTCATGTTGCATCTTAACTCTTTCTTAAGCAACATCACTCATTTAGACACATTTAACAATCAAAGTCATACTTTTGGCACAATGTTCTGGTGGTATAATAAATTTATCTGCCCCATTGTTGGGTACCTTGTCAAGGCTGTGATGGAACAGTAGATAAACATTTTATGATGCCCATACAGAGTCATCATACAATACATGCCCAGTAGGAGCACAGTTAAAGCACCTAACCATTCTCTTCTCAAATCAGAGATACTTAAAATAAATTTTTTCATAGTAAAAAAACAAAAGTTTTAAGTACAAAAAAGTCATATGTATCCCAAAATAGTACCAATAAAGCTGTCACCATCTTTTAGTTTCCAAAAAGGGGTCACTTTTTGGGAGTTTCTACTGTAGGAGTGTATCAGAGGGTCTTTAAATGTGACATAGTAACTTAAAATTATGCCTATGAAATCTGTCCCCCAAAAACCATGAAGTGCTCTTTCCCTTCTGACCACTGCCTTGTGTCCATACAGTAGTTTACGACCACATATGGGGTGTTTCTGTAAACTACAGAATCAGGGTAATAAATATTGAGTTTTGTTTAGCTTCTAACCCTTGCTGTGTTACAGGAAAAATAATTAAAATGGAAATCTGCTATAAAAAGTGAAAATTTGAAATTTCACCTCCGTTTTCCTTTAATTTTTGTGGAACACCTAAAGGCTTAACAAAGTTTGTAAAATCAGTCTTGAATAACTTGAGTGGTGTAGTTTCTAAAATTGGGTGATTTAGCCTTGTTCACACATCAGTTTTTTGATCAGTTATTTTCATTAGTTATTGTGAGCCAAAGCCAGGTGTGAATCAATAACACAGAACAGATGCAAATCTTTCCATTATACCTGATCTCTGTGTAGCCTCCATTCCTGGTTTTGGCTCCCAAAAACTGATGGAAATAACTGATCAAATAACTGACGTATGAACAAAGCCTAACATGACTTCATAACTGAACTGAACTGGTCCTTAAAAAAGTGAGTTTTGGAAATTTTCTTAAAAATTTTGAGAACTGTTTGTAAAATTCTAAGCCTTCTAACATACTAAAAGAAATTAAATGTTATTTACAAAATGATGCAAACATAAAGTAGACATATGGGAAATGTAAAGTAATAACTATTTATGAGGTATCACTATCTGCCTTAAAAGCAGAGAAATTAAAATTTCGAAAATTGCTAATTTTAGCAAATTTTCTGTCAATTTTTGATTTTATTAAAATAAATAAAGGTAAAACATGTTGACTCAAGTTTATCACTAACATGAAGTACAATGTGTCACGAGAAAACAAATCTCAGAATGGCTTGGATAAGTAAAAGCATTCCAAATTTACTACCATATAAAATTACACGTCAGATTTGCAAAAATTGGCCTGGGATTTAAGGTGAAAGGTGGCTCGGTACTGAACGGGTTAAGGCCTCAGGCTCAGTTCACACTTCAGTTGTTTAGTCAGTGATTTTTATTAGTTATTGCGAGCCAAAACCAGGTGAGGATCTAAAACACAGAACAGGTGCATATCTTTTCATGACACCTTATCTCAGGCTCACAATAACTGATGGAAATAACTGACCAAATAACTGAAGTGTGAGCTCAGCCTTAGGCCCCTTTTCACACTTCTGCGTTGCGTGAACAACGCAGCATGTTCTATATTCTGTGTTTTTCACACAGCCCTGGTCCTATAGAAGTGAATGGGGCTTCAGTGAAAAACGCATTGCGTCCTGAAGCAAGTGCGGATGCAATGTGTTTTTCACTGGTGGTTACTAGGAGATGTTTGTAAACCTTCAGTTTTTTATCACGCGCGTGAAAAACGCATCAAAACGCCTAAGGCTTCTTTTACACGAGCGTGACGGATTAGGTCCGGATGCGTTCAGGGTGCTTTCATGAAAACTCACACCATTTTTCAAGCAAGTTCAGTCAGTATTGTCTGCGATTGCGTTCAGTTGTTCAGTTTTTTCGGCATGGGAGCAATGCGTTTTTCACGCGCGTGATAAAAAACTGAAGGTTTACAAACAACATCTTTTAGCAACCATCAGTGAAAAACCCATTGCATCCGCACTTGCTTCAGGATGCAATGCGTTTTTCACTGAAGCCCCATTCACTTCTATGGGACTAGGGCTGCATGAAAAAACGCAGAATATAGAACATGCTGAGTTTTTTACGCAACGCAGAAGTGATGCATAAAAAAAACCGATCATGTACACAGACCCATTGAAATGAATAGATCCAGATTCAGTTCGGGTGCTATGCATTCACGTCACGCATTGCACCCGCGCGGAAAACTCGTTCGTGTGAAAGGGTCCTTAGACTTTAGATGTAGGTATTTTTTAAACGCAACTAAAGAGAATATTAATAATGTATTATTTGACATTTTGTCCAAGCTGTACAATTAAATACATAGATATATAACTATTATGGGAACAGCATGGTGGCTCAGTGGTTAGCACTATTGCCTTGCAGTGCTTGGGTCCTAGGTTGCATGAAGTCTGTATGTTCTCCGTGGGTTTCCTGTGGGTACACTGTTTTTTTCCCACACTCAAAAAAATAAATAAATCATAGTGATAGGAACCTTAGATTTTGAGCCCCATTGGGGACAGCTTGATGCAAATGTCTATAAAATAAATGGGAACACTACGTTTTCACATCTTTATGATCTACGGTATATCATGGATATTTTTGGATTCAATGCTTCTTACCATTAGTCTCTCTATGTACAGAAATGTTTTAGATCTATCTGATACAGTAATGTGTTCAGCTATCTAAAAGCAATCCAACGCTACATTTTCTTTTGCATTATGAATATGCCTGTGAAGTGCAGGGAAATAGGAATTTCAAGAGCACACATAAGCTTGCCATTAGTTACTACCATTTCCTTGGGAAAATCATCAAATGTTATGCTTAGTATCTACATGGTATATTGTACATAATTTAAATCCTCTCAATTCTGCATTTTGATTTGGTAAGAAAAAAACATGGAATTAGTCTTAAATGTTCTTGATTCAAAATAAATCCTCACTTGATCTATTTGACATGATACGCAAGCAAATCTGATTAAATTCAATTGGAAAAGCAAAAAATAAATAAAAAATCTAATATCCTAGCACATGCTACAAAGATTAAGCTAACAGATGGGAATTTAGCACAACTAAAGTGAATTTGCTTCATTTGTTAGCTTTCTGAATGATTTTCTGTCTAAGTGCTTAGTGGTGTATTTAATGGTCAAGTTCAATGTAACAAGCCAGAAATATACTTATGTGACAAACACACTTAGAATATGTAACGCTCTGAGAGGATTATACTCTGGTTTGTGCCTTTGGATTTGATAGCTAGATCATTATTTTAATGCTTACTAAGATTTTTTGCAGGGATTTAAACAAAATCGAAATATGGCAAAATATTTGCTCATTTTGGAACACAGAGTGAATGCAAAACCCCTGTACAAACACATGGCAGCCTGTGGAGATCTGGATACTACTGTATTAGCCCTCACAACTAATTTGTTATCTGTGGCCATATTATGGTCATGTATATAAGGATTTACTCTTATTGCTTGGAAACACTTTGGCTCCCTGCTGGCCTAAATTCAGTAGAGATACAATATTTACTATACTTATAACCACAGTAAGTTATCATTGTACTAATTATGTTAGACACAAAATGTAAAACCATTATAATACAGAATGAAGAAAGTGCCGTTTTTTGTTCTCCAGATGGTGGCTTGCCTACATGAAACATTTATTTTCTGATCTAATGTTGTATGGGAATATTGCTCCAAAGGTGGCATATAGGGCCGTAACTAAATGGGGTGCAGAGATAGTTAACCCAGTCTTGGTGGTAGAGGAGGCCCAAAGGCTTCTCCCACACAAATAGACACAAGTATTTGGGGAGCCTTGTTCCAGATTTTTCATTGGGGTCCAAGAGTTTCATGTTATGCCATTGGAACCAATTTTTATTGATAAGTGCAAATTCTCATAGAAGATATGCTTTGACTATATCCATGGCAGGGGGTAGATGGACAAAATTAAGACCAACTATTTATCATAAAATTAAAAAGTGTCCTATTTAAAGCTACTTAAACTCTTTGCAAACACAAGCCTTAACCTGATAACGCTGTAAGCCATGGAGAAGTGATATTCCTGATGGCTTCCCTATCAGTTCTGTGAAGAGCAAAGCAGCTGCACTATGTGGGCACAAAAAGAAGTTTGGGGTCACCATTAGTGTTTGGAGCCAAAGGGGATAACATTACTATATGGATCTCAGAGGATGGTGCTTTGGCTACAGCTATAGCAGTCCACAGCTTGATCACCACTCACCACTCACATGGTAGTGAAAAAATGCAACAGGGGATAGTGTTGAAATGTAACAGGCAATACATTTCAGTTTCTGCACCGAACTGCATTGCCTGTGACATTTTCAACAATAAACCAGTTCTCTGTCTGTAATTTCACTGTGTCATCCATTCCTTGACGGTTCTTGGCTTTTTTGTTTTTAGTTTCTTTTACTGTAGTTACCATGTGACTGCAACTTTGCTATACACATCCAATTATGTTTAGTATATACATACATGACTTGAATTGTCAAGCAACTTCACCATGGAGGACATCTGCCTAACATTTACTGTAAGTGAACTCCTTTAATAAGCTTTCGAATGGCTATCTCACCAGTGAGATAATAGTGGGGAATATTCACTAAAATTTTTACATGGACAGTACTACATAAGTCTCATTGAAAAGTAGACCCATCACAAAAAATAACCCATCATACATCAAGCCCCCTTCTACATAAAGATCAGTCATGGGCCATTTATATTTTGAAAAATAATACAAAATGTATGAATAATTTGGACATAAACGTTTAGCACCCAGCTTGCAAATTAGAAGTAGTGGGTTATTTATATTAAGCACTTAGTTCTCTGACCCTCCAAAGTGAATGACATCTCTCTCAGCATGAGTGTAATTAGCAAAGAACACAAAATATTCTGCAGGAACAGATGCATAGATGCCAGGAAAAATGTGTAAGTCCTGGTATATGTCAATTGACTTGCAAGTATTCAGTGCAGATTATGCGTCATTATTAAAATGAACCATATAAATCAAAGGATGGAAGGGGGACCAGGTCTTGAGCGATATAATTAGAATTCATAGGGTCCCACTGCAACATCAGAAATGGACCTCTATATTAAACAACAGTATACAAGGAACTTAAATTTGAGAGCTATGTGACTTTGCTTCTTAAGCTACTTTATTCTACTGTAGTCTCAACGACAAAATTGCTGTATTGTCTAGGCCTCACCAATGTTCAAATTTTATTCAAGTAAAGGGCACTGGTCATATCAGGCAGCAAAGGGTCAAATACTGTATGGTTAAACAGGTAGAAATTGGTACATGGGTAGAGTATAAGGTATATCACACCTAGCAGGAACTTCAAAAGCTAAGAGAAATATTGGTAGGCCATTCTCCCTCTGGGGAAGGTGCCTGAAGTCCCCCATCTTGCCAGTCATTATCTGGTGAAGATTAGGATGAGCATGCAGGCCTTTTAAGAGCAGAGGGAGCATAGCTTCAGGAACAGAGACCTAGCCACTAAGCAGGTAATCGCGTGCAAGAGGGAACAGGGAGTACCTGGGCGCTCTGACCACCTGGTGAAGGACAGCTAGTGCATGGGAACAGGGTGGCGAGCAACTGCCATTGTAAAACCTGTCAAGCAGAAGATATCACCAAATGGTCATGTACCCCAGCCTATCATAAAAAAACAATTGGAGGACTTGTCTAACAGTTTTAAAAGAAGTTAGAATATGTTTTGAGTACAATAAAGTTGTTGTGATACACAGTAGATAGAATCAGCAATCAAGAAGGATGAAGGGTCATGTAACAAAACCCCTCCACATAGAATCCAGATTTTCTCTAAAATTCAACAGTGTTTTTTTTTAACTAAACAAAAGGAACAATTATCCTGCACTGGAGCATTCCCCCCCCCCCCCCATACACACACACACCTACCTTCAAGGCATGGAGTTGCTACTATGGCTGTTGAGGCTACTCATTATCGTTTGTTTCCTTATGTCACATAAATTGTCTCTGGGCCTCTTCTTATCTGATTTAACACTGAATGACCTGCACCATGTTAAAGTACACAGAGTATTTTTAAACAGAGTACTTGTAAACAGAGTACTTGTACACTTGTTTCCAAATATTCTGTTAGGAAAGGGAATCCAGTGTTCAGGGCCCTTATGTATTAGACACTACAGGAAAAGAATATCCATGCAGTCCTCTAATTTGAGAAGACACGTGTTTCCCCACATATTACAACTGATAGTGGATTTTCACGTGCCAAGCAGCAGCCGATTATCGGGAAGGAAGCATTCCTTCTTGACAACTGGCTGCCCATTCCGTGGGAGTGAAGCGCTTTATTCAGCGATCACCTCCACTGCATGAGAATGAGCCATCACTATTGCATCCTCATATAGCTGCATTGTTTCTGGGCAGCAGATAGCTGTTTAAACAGCACAATCTGCTGCCCAGAAATTATCATTTACTTACCTGCATGAACTACAGCTTAACCCGATTAATGAGCATTTTGCTTGTCCATTGAGTGATTGTTTGCTCTGTTAGATGGGCAGATTTTTGGGAACAGGGACTGAAATTCAAGCTAACAATTTAAAAAAAGGGCGGAAGCACTAAGCTGAGAGCTGTGCCCTTCAGCTCTGATTGGCGATATTTGGGTCTTCTCGAAAGGAAGGTGAGTGGTGTATGGACTTAAAGAATCATAAGGGGAAATATATCAAGTTAGTGAGCCTGTTTTGTTATGTAAAAAAGTTGCCTATTTTGGACCAAGTAATGTTTTATGCCAAGATTTATGGTTTAGATTTAGTTTTAAGCCAGCCTAACCACTGT
Source organism: Rhinella marina (assembly GCA_900303285.1). NCBI lineage: Eukaryota > Metazoa > Chordata > Amphibia > Anura > Bufonidae > Rhinella > Rhinella marina. Next base: position 39,473 of record ONZH01004876.1, on the reverse strand, counting down.
AACACAGGGGGTATGAACCCACTGTACCTATTGGATGGCTTTGACTTTGGGCTACTCCTGATGGCATTGTCAAGGTGGACTCATGGTTTTTATTCTTTTATCCCTGTACAGGGATATCGACTTCATTGCAGGAGCCCCCAAGCCGCCACCTCTAGGAGTATTCTCTGTTTAAAAGGGAAAGGCAAGACTGTGGTCAGTGGACACGTTGAGATCTGGACAATCAGAATTTAGGTAGTATATTAGTCGAGGCAGGCAGCACAGAGTCAATAAGAACATCAGACAGGGGTCAGGACTGTCAGCACAGGGTCAATCTGATAAACAGGTAGACATCAGAAATGGGAGGACAGAACAAAAAAATACTGAAGATTGTCAGGACTAGACAACTTAGGAACCTATAGTTCAGACAAGACAGTTTCTCATAGGGAAATGTGCCCTAGATACCCCTGGGAATGATGCCATTGGATGAGGAAAGATCTAACACACGATGACCCGGGGAGAACATTCACACACTAAGGGAGTAAGCAGCAGGAAACATGCAGGGACAGTCTGTAACAGAAGACAATGTAGAGCAGGGTAAGGGTAAGGACTCTGGATGATGCGCTTGGTTATGAAATGTGAAGAAATCAGGAGTCACACTTCCTTGCTGGGTTTCTTGCCACACCTATTGTATTTTTCGCTTTATAAGACGCACTTTCCCCCCCCCCCAAAAGTAGGGGGAAAATTGCTGTGTGTCTTATAAAGCGAATACTAGTGAACGCTTCCATTATGGAAGCGCTCACTAGTATGTATTAGGTGCCGGGAGCGGGGAAACATACTCACCCTCCTGCACTGCTGCTACGCTCCGGGTCCAGCATTCCTTTGTCTTCTCCTGACGGCAGTGCACTGTCCTGACCCCGTACAGCGTCAGGACATAGTGCACGCACTATGTCCTGATGCTGCATGCAGTCAGGTGACAGTGCAGCACTGGCAGGGGAAGACAGAGGAGCCACAACACAGGAGAGGTAAGAGAGTTTTTTATTTTATTCTTATGGGGCTGAGTGAGCTGATATGAGGTCTGACACAGGTTGAGTGGGCTGATATGGAGGCTGAATGGGCTGATATGGGGGCTGATTTCAGGTCTGAGTGGGATGATCTGAGGTCTGATGGGGGCTGAGTGGGCTGATAACCAGGCTGAGTGGGCTGATAACCGGGCTGAGTGGGCTGATTTTAGGTCTGAAGGGGGCTGAGTGGGCTAATATGGGGGCTGAGTGAGCTGATATGGGGGCTGAGTGGGCTGATATGGGGTCTGATGGGGGCTGAGTGGGCTGATCTGAGGTCTGATGGAGGCTGAGTGGGCTGATCTAATGTCTGATGGGGGCTAAGTGGGCTGATCTGAGGTCTGATGGGGGTCTAACATGGAGGGCTGATATGGGGGTCTGATGTGATGTCCTGAAATTTATGGGGCGTCTGATATGAGGATCTGATATGAGGCATGATGAAAAATATGTTTTCTTATTTTTCTACTCTAAAATCTGGTATGCGTCTTATCAATGGGTACGTCTTATAAAGCAAAAAATATGGTACCTCTTGGTTGAACTTAATAGACTTATGTCTTTTTTTAAACCATATTAACTATGTCACTATGTACAGTAACTTTTTGAAGCTGTTGCAAAAAAGTTGCAAATCCTCACTAACTGGGGGATGGTATAAGAAAAGTATAGTAGAATTTCTAGACAGTTTTAAATATATTAACAATGTTATTACTTTTGAATTTGGTGCAGACAATAATGAAGATTAGAGATAAGCAAATCATCCAAAATTCGTTTCAGCGAATGTTTGACGAATTTATGACAAGATTCGTTCTTAATACGAATTTATTGGGTCGAATTTTTGTTAAAAAATAATTGTTGTTTTGCGAACATTCCTACAGAAATTACGAACATACACTCAGCGTTGTTAAAAGTATGCAATACGTAACCATTAGTGTACAAAGTGCGTACGAATCCTTAGCGTACTATTGACTCGCGATTGTGTCATACACATGAGGCTAGGCCGCAGCGTACAGTCTTTAGATGCAGTCCATATGAGGTAGAAAAGTAAAGTGCTAGCTATCTGGCTAAGTGCATAATTCACTAAAAAACACCGTACAATAAGTGCATTAATATAGGACACATTGCAGTACCTGAAAAAGAATACACACAATGGGCTAAAGTGCTTGAACGTTGCTGAACCTGTAAAAACATTATTGCACAAATACAGCAAAGAGATAATTATGCATACATTTTAGTGCAATTTCACATTTGCAAGCATAAAAAGCCTCAGATATACGTGTGAGTCTCTCCTCGAGTCGTGGCTGCTTGATAATAAAACACTGGAACACAGTCCAAAATGCAATTGTAATCCACGTGAAGCAATTTTGTAATCCAAACAGGTAACGTGTAATTCACATGGATAATATAAAATAGCAGCAAATAGAGAACCCTTTTTGCAAAGCGGGCTCCCAAATAACGTGAGAGGGGGGGGGGAAGGAAAATAGGCGCGCTCAAGTGCCACCAGGAATTTTCTGCAGAATGGAGGAGGGGGGTCCTGACAAGCCATGACCATCTGGGTGAGAGTCAAACGGGGGCAATACAAACAAAACAAAAAAGGTGCCAACTAGCTCTCACCCGTCAGGTGCAGTCCATGGTGTGGCTCCCATAGGTCCTCTTGAACTGTTCTTTAAACCAGCCAGTAGTTGGGTTCCTCAGATGAGCTGCTACTGAACGACATCAGAGGACGCTCCTGCCTCCTTCCGGAAGTCGGACTTGACCGGGTCCAGGTGGTGGTCACGCTGGCGAGCGCTACAGCCACTTGCGTCCTCATCGTCCGCCAGGAAGCCAGAGCCTCGCCAGAGCCGAAAACTACAGGACAGTTCCCTTTCGGCACTCCAATGTAGGATCTCCTGGCCTAGGGTGGTCCAGTACCTGGATGACCCAGTCCTCCACCACATTCTTGAAGTCCTAGAGGGTCTGCACGTGGGCTTTCACTGATGCTGGCACAATCGGGTTCTGCCTTATGGAAGGTGTTGTTGATCTCCTCCTGGGCGGTGAAGTGGACGCTCCAGCCGCCTCCGCCACACCAGCCGTACAAGCCACCTCACCAGCCGGCAAGGAGAATATGGACACTGAAACCGCTGAGTCTCTCTTGCACAGTTGTGACAACTTGATGTCTGGAGCAGGCGGTGGTTCGGGGAATTCCTCCCCAAAGACCATTTCACTCCACTTCAGATGCAGTTCTTTAGCCATGCTTGCTGTACTGTTCAGTGTTCAGCGCTGGTCTAAACTGGTTCAGAGGAGGGAGGAGTAAGGAGGGAGGAGTCTTCACTCCCTATACATGCCAATAGTTAGTTCCCGGTGGGCTGGGCTGGTTTTCCCGCTCTTGAAGGGGCTTATCGTCATTTTCCTGCATCACGAAGAATGTGTACGTTACGTACGTAGCGTACGCAGCGTACGTATCGTACCTAGCGTTAGCGTTCAAAATTTTATGAACCAACTATTAATGATCAAGTGCTCGTATGCCCGGGTGCTCTGGCCGAGCACTAAGGGGTGCTTAAGTGCTCGGCCGAGCACCCGAGCATAATTGAAGTCTATGGGAGTAAACCAGGCACCCCCCACCCCGTTTACACCTGTTCCCCTAAATAAAATTTAAAAAAACACACAGACAAAGAGACATACTTACCTTCCTTGGCAGCTCCCGACCTGCTCCAGTAGGAAGATGGCACGCAGAGTGGTAATTTTTACCACAGCGCCACCTGCTGGACGGGAGGAGGAAGCTGCAGGGAAAGGTAAGGATGGATCCGTCATGACCCCAATGCAAGTCAATGGGGATGGATCCATTTACTAGTGTGTCACGCCAAACGGATCCTTCCCCTTTGACTTGCATTGGGGTCATGATGGATCCGTCTAGGGGACTCGAGTTTTGCGCTCGAGTGCATTCGGTGTTCGGCCGAACACCGAGTGCACCCGAGCATAGGTATGCTTGGCCGAACAGTGAGTTCAGCCGAGCTTGCTCGCTCAACACTAGATCCAACCAATTAGCACTAATCTGTAGGGGACCTGGCTGCAAGTGTTCAATTTTTTGCAGTGCCAACACAGGGGTCATGAATCATTACATGCTACCCACTGAAATCTTTCTCTGTCATTACTAAATAATTAAAATGGAAAATCTCCATTCACCTTAACTTCTGTTGACTTGAAGTAGCATCAGTCTTCATACCATATGGTGCATAATGTATTATATTTGTTTACTTCCCAGACAGATGTCACATTTCCCAAACTAGCATTTTCATATGCTATCGTATGGCATACAATGCTGCAATTACATGCCATCAAGATCTCAGCAGGTGGTACTGCTTTATATCAATGCTTGATAAAGTATTGCTGAAGCACTGCTAGAAGTTGATACCTTCTGGTTGATGTATGGTATATGAATAGTCTAGCTACTAGCAAAACAAAACATATCCTCTCTACACGTATTTCATAGTAGTTCATCCCATCTCATCACATATGAAGGTGAAGGAAAAATACAGACTTGCCTAACAGTGATATCCCAGAATGCATTGCTTTAATTTAGCTCCAGTCATTATCCTCTCCCATCTTGCTCCAAAAATGAAGAATATCTATCAACCTCCAGCTGCTTAAATGTTCCCAAATAGCTTGATGTTAATAATTTGCTTGTAATGCACGTTGAAATTCTTGATTTTAAGCCTTTACATCAGCAATAATCTACAATTATATTAAAAGCTGCTGGTTTGTCATACAAAGTAAGCCCTTTGGTTGTGACAAGTTGCATTGACATTTCCTTTAAAATGTACGAAAGACATGTGACTTTCCAGGACTATAAATGTAGGGTTTCATTTAGTTCACATAAAAAGCCACAAAGCCGAAAAGTATAAGATTTATTACCGTGGAAAACCAAGCAACGTTGTTGAGCAGTATTAGGTTTTATTGTAGACCATCATTCTTCATAATAATAAAGTACCCTGCTGAGGTACTCCTGCATCAGCATTTACAGGTTTCTATTGAATTTTCCATCATCATTAAAACAGTCTGTTTGTAAAGTGAAATGTTGATCTGATAATATGGGGTTGCTATGTGTTCTACAAGTGTCTGAGAGAGCTTATGACTCATATTTGTATTGTGTGAAACTGGCAATAATGAGAATCTGTCACTGCTTCTTCAAATCCCACTTTGAATTGTAGCTTGATGTCATTTATACTTTAAACTTTCAAATTCATTGTGTTAAAGCTATGTAAAAGATTATTGTTTTTGAAAACGTCTTTACATTTAACAAAGAACAGTACAGAATGTAATAAACTGTGAAAAAGACATTGGACATGATCAGGGCCAGCATTAGAGGGGCAAACTGTGCCCCAATCCTCTAAGGATCCTGCTTTAGTCTGGCAGATCACATTTCAGAGTGCAGAGTCGGGAATATCCCACTTAGAGCGACACCATATATGGAAGGGGTATTATGGTCACTATGCTTGGGGATACCCTGTGTGTATAAATCTAATCTAGACTCTATTTTGGAAATGCTTCTGTGAGGGTTTGAACTCACAACCTTCTATATTAAAGGCAAGCACCTTAACCACTGAGCTATAGAGAAACTCCTATGAGGTTTAATACACAGGGTGTCCCCTAACAGTGGAAAGTTTGATTTTATTGTGAAAAAAATGGAGCAAAACATAAAATATGATGAAATAACACCCGTATTAACCCAGACCAACCTTTTTAACTTGTGTAACCAGTATTTTTTGTTGGGAAAGGTGGCATCAGGACTCACTTCATAAAAATTTTTCACAATATTCTGACCCTGATAACTTTTTTTAGAGTTATGTCTATGGAGATGTGTGGGGGCTCATTTTTTGTGGAGCGATCTGTCGTTTTTGACAATACCATTTTGGGGTGTGTATGACTTGATCACTTTTTATTCAATTTTCTTGGGAGATAAAGTGATGAAAAAAACGTAAATTGGCCTTTTAAATTTTTTTTCTGTTACGCCATTCACCATATGGGCTAACTTTTTAAAATATTTTATTAGTATGGGCGTTTTCATTTGGGGAATGGGGGTGATTTTAAGGTTTTTCAAAACTTTTTTTTACATTTTTTTTAACTTTTTGTTAAGTCCACCAAGTGGACCACAACTTACAATCATCAGATGTAAATTTCTCTATTAGGCCCCATTCACACGTCCGTTTAAAACATCCGCAATCTATCCGCATCCGTTCCGCAATTGCGGACGGTTTTTGTGGATATTTTGTGGATCCATTCATTTCAATGGGTCCTGATAATCTGCGGACATTGCACCGTATGTTGTCCGCATCCGTTAATCTGTTCCGTTCCGTTTTGCGGATCCGCAAACAGAAATCCTCCTGTCCTACTTTTCTCCCAAATTGCGGTCCGTAGCACAATGAAAGTCTATGGATCCACAAAAAATGCGGAAGACATGCGGAAAGGCATCCGCATGTCATCCGTATTTGCGGATTCCGTTCCAGGAGGGGTGACAAAAAAAGATGTTATTCATCCTTCCGTTTTTTGGGGATCCGCAAAAAACGGATGACATATGGATACATCCTTTCTGTTTTTTAAGGAAAGACGGAACAGATGTCCTGGAAAAACGGAGTTTTTTTCGGAACAACGGATCCGCAAAAAACTGACCGTTTTCCAGGATGTGCACACATACGGACGTGTGAATGGAGCCTTAGTCTGTATAGAAATCACTATATCACAGTTCAGTGCTGCCATCTAGTGCCTGAACTGGGATATACTGACAATGAGCCTGGAAGCCTAGTACAGGCTGTGGATCATTTTTAGAACAGGGTGCTCTCCCCGATCTCTGCTGGGGGAAAGCGCGCCTGAAGAGGAATCCCATGCTTTCGGTTTTTAACACTCTCAGATGCCGTGAGTGAGGGGAACTCATTGCTGCGAAGGGAGGGCGCATGTGGCATATTCTGGGGCCAAGAGGGTGAATATCTGTGTGAGGGGCTTTATGGGGTGTAAATCTGTGAGGTAGGGCCAGAATCGACAGAACGTAACTGTGTTGTTAATACATTATTACAATATTTGGGGCCCCACTTTTGATTTTGCCCAGGGCCACATTTGGTCTAAAACCGGCCCTGGACATGATTCATGTGTGAAAGTAGACAAAGCTGAAATGGGTAAGCATAGGCCTCATAGGTGGCCATTAGAGATGAACTAATCGAATCCCACGGAGTGGAATTCGATCAGAATTTCAGGATAAATTCGATTCGCCTAGAAGCTGAATTTCCTCGTGCTTCGTGTCTTCGATTTAACCTGAAATAGTGTAAAAAACAAAAAAATCCATACTTAGCTCCTCCATTTGGATAGCGTGATGACATAATCTCGCGCCGCGCAAGATTTCGGGCCAGATCTTTAAGCATGATGGTGGCGGTCGGCCCGTCGCGAGCAAATGGAGGAGGTAAGTATGTTTTAATTTTTTTTAATGTTATTTTTACACTTGTTTTGCACTCAGATGCCGCGATCATGTGTGAACGCGGCATCTGAGGGGTACAATGACAGGGGCGGCGCTATCGCAGCTCCCTGTCATTGCACCCACTACTTACAAAAAAATGTGCTTTGTGGTGAAGTAATTTGCCACAAAGTGAATTTTTTTGTAAAATTTGGCGAATCAGCTGAGTCAAACTTTTTAAAAGTTCGCTCATCCCTAGTGGCCATGCTGGAATGTGGACTCTTCACACTGTGGTCAATTTAACTAGTCAGACAGAAATCACTTCTCTATATTTGGTTATTTTGGTTGTGAATGTACACTACAGTAACTTACTATCAATGAAGTATAATAGTGAGAGAAAATGAAGCTGGCAAATCTACTGTACTTTTCAAAAGCCATGGCAGATATCTAGAGAACAGTGAACTAGTGAAAAGTTGTGCATGTATGAGAAGCTTAAACTAATATATAAAGCACTGCACGGAAATATATGAGCATTACGTCTATGTACCTCTATGATACTCCAATATCAGATGAAGGCACACAGAGATTTTTTTTCTCATGTATTCAAAAGAAATTGGTGTGAAAAAAGGTATCAAGTTCCATTATATGCCATTTTATTGAAGCATTATAGCTTATGAGAACTGCTTCTAGCCTAGAATATAGTTCTGTATGGAAGCATATACACCACAAAACTGAGGGTGGAATTAATCAGGAGTGGCATTTTACATGGCGGTCGTGATCTCTCTCCACTTATATCTGATGTGACAATTATTATGTGCATACTTCTTAATATTTGTGTTGCATCTTTGCCTGTCCATGCGACAAAGTACAAATCTATACTAGACAACAAGCTGGTGTAGATTTACGTTATAAATAGAGATGAACGAGCACTAAAATGCTCGGGTGCTCGTTATTCGAGTCGAACTTTTCCCGATGCTCGGGTGCTCGTTTTGAGTAACAAACCCCATTGAAGTCAATGGGAGACTCGAGCATTTTTGCAGGGGGCCAAGGCTCTGCCTAGGGAAGGCTGGGTAAAAACCTGGAAACATCAGAAAATGAAGGAATCACCATGGAAATGGACAGGAAACAGCAGGGGCAGCATGCATGGATGCCTCTGAGGCTGCCTAATCCCACCATTACCCCAAATTCTCCTAGTGGGGCATGTGTGGTATCGATTCTTCTCAGTTTAAAATCGTTTATGTCCCCTATCTTTGGACCATATATTTCATGGATTTTTCGAACACGGAAAAGGAAAAAGTGCTTGCTCTGGCCAGGGGAGTGTCTTTTCTACTGCAGCTAAGGGGACAAGTCCATGCTCTGCCTATCACAGGTCAGGAGCCAATTAAAAGAGGAACCAAAAAAAATCAGTATAATATCTAATACGTCCCCTATCCGGGTAAATTGTTTGGAGAGAGGGCCTGTAGGTGGGGGGAAGGCTGGGAGGAAGGAGGTTGAGCTGGAAGAGCCAGAGGAATGCCCCTTTGGCTAGCGTGTGTGGTGGTGACAACAGCTGGATGGAATTAGAAAAAATTTTGCATCAACCGGTACGGTTGTCAACTATGAGATTGATCAAGTGGGGCATGTGTTGTATGTATTCTTCTCAGTTTAATACCGTATACGGCAGCTATCCGGAAAAATAGTTTGGAGAGAGAGTAAGAGAGGAAAAAAGACGTATTTTTAAAAGTGACGTTCAGTATAGATCAGTTAAAGAGAAAGAAAGGATTTTATGAAATGGATTTGTATCACTGAGAGCAAAAGAACCTATTTTATTACGTGACGTGCAGTATAGATCACTTGGAGATAAAAAGGGGAATGTGCAGACTTGGGCTGCTATAGTGCAAACCACTATGGTGGTGACAACAGAATGAGCGAGTGACACTGCAGGAGCAGGCGAACCACATAAACATTTTTCGTGGCCCTGTATGGCGGCGGTGACAACAGAGTGACTGAGTTAGTATGCGGTAGCTGGTGAAGCACCCAAAAATTTAGCCTGACACAGCATGGCGGTTACACCACCAATGACTTTGTCCGACTGAGAATGCAGTGAAATGGCTTTTGTTGAGCATCCAAAAATTTTTTTCTTTTCGGAGTACATAAAGTCTACCCTCAGCCAAAAATTTTTTTTTTCTTGCGCCTCCTGAAAAATTGTTTTGGACTGTCTGTTTGACGCTCCTGAAACATTGTTTTACACTGCCTGTAGGTGGACCTCCGGAAAAATTGTTGGAGAGAGGGCCTGTAGGTGGACCTCCGGAAAAATTGATTGGAGAGAGGGCCTGTAGGTGGACCTCCGGAAAAATTGTTTGGAGAGAGGGCCTGTAGGTGGACCTCCGGAAAAATTGTTTGGAGAGAGGGCCTGTAGGTGGACCTCCGGGAAAATTGTTTGGACAGAGGGCCTGTAGGTGGACCTCCGGAAAAAGTGTTTGGAGAGAGGACCTGTAGGGGCCCTCCTTAAAAATTGTGGTAAAAGAGTGCCAGTTGGACCTCTAAAAAATGGCGTTTTTTCGGTCAGCGTTAAGCAAAGACGACAAGGAAGAGGAGGAGGAGTAGGAGGAGTAGAGAAGAGGAATCGGATACATAAGTAATGTAAATCTTTAGCTGCTTTCCCCTGGAGGAGATTTGAATTCCGGTGAAATCCAGGCTTTGTTCATTTTAATAAGCGTCAGCCTGTCAGCGCTGTCAGTTGACAGGCGTGTACGCTTATCGGTGATGACGCCACAGATGCTGAAAATCTGTGTTGACTCCTCAAAGTTGGTCAACACCTGGCAGATATCAGACATCCACGTCCACTCCTCATTGTAGACTTGAGGAATCTGAGTGACCTGACTACCAGTTCTGGTGGAAGTTGACATCTGGCAGTCTACAATCGCTCTGCGCTGCTGGTAAACTCTGGATAACATGTTTAATGTCGAATTCCATCTCGTGGGCACGTCGCACAACAGTTGGTGAGCGGGCAGTTGTAGGCGGCGCTGCGCTGCCCTGAGAGTGGCAGCATCTGTGGTCGACTTGCGGAAATGCGCACAGATGCAGCGCACCTTGGTGAACAAATCAGACAGATTGGGGTATGTGTTGAGGAACCGCTGAACTATTAGATTGAACACGTGGGCCAGGCATGGCACATGTGTCAGTCTGCCGAGTTGCAGAGCCGCCACCAGGTTACGCCCGTTGTCACACACAACCATGTCTGGCTTGAGGTTCAGCGGTGCCAGCCACAGATTGGCCTGCGCCGTGATGCCCTGTAACAGCTCTTGGGCGGTGTGCCTTTTGTCACCTAAGCTCAGCAGATTGAGCACCGCCTGCTGGCGCTTACCCACGGCACTGCTGCTGCACCTAGAGCTACCGACTGAAGGCGCCGTGCCCACGGAAGGTAATTCGGAGGAGGAGGTGGAGGAGGAGGAGGGGTCGGAGGAGGAGGCATAGTACGTCTGAGAGACCGTGACTGAGGTAGGCCCCACAATCCTCGGTGTGGGCAGTACATGAGTGGCCCCAGGGTCAGACTCGGTCCCAGCCTCCACCAAGTTAACCCAATGTGCCGTCAGCGATATATAGTGTCCCTGCCCGGCAGCACTTGTCCACGTGTCCGTGATTAGGAGGACCTTCTCAGAAACAGCATTGGTCAGAGCACGGATGATGTTCTGTGACACGTGCTGGTGTAGGGATGGGACGGCACATCGGGAAAAATAGTGGCGGCTGGGGACCGAATACCGAGAGGCAGCCACCGCCATGAGATTGCGAAAGGCCTCGGTCTCTACCAGCCTATAGGGCAGCATCTCCAGGCTCAGCAATTTGGAGATGTGGACGTTGAGGGCTTGGGCATGTGGGTGGGTGGAACTGTATTTCCTCTTGCACTCCAGCGTCTGCTGTAAAGACAGCTGAACGCTGCACTGGGACACGCTGTGGAGGATCGTGGAGGTGAAGGTGTGGTTTTCTGGCGGGAGGCGCTCGTGCCGGGGTCCTGGGCAGTGGGTTGACTAGCAGAGGCAGCGAGTGACACAGGGGAAGGAGCAGTGGTGTGACCCGCAGGAGGTGAACGGCCTTGGTTTCCATTGAGTGGGGTGTTTAGCACTCATATGCCTGCGCATGCTGGTGGTGGTTAGGCTAGTAGTGGTGGCACCCCTGCTGATCCTGGTGTGGCACAGGTTGCACACCACAGTCCGTCAGTCATCCTCACTTTCTTTAAAGAACCTCCAGACTTGCGAACATCTAGGCCTCGCCACGGGAGCTTCACTACGTGAAACAGTTGCTGCTGATGCACCAGCTCTGGCCCTGCTTCTCCCTCTGGCCACACCACTGCCTCTTCCAACCTGTTCTGGTGCAGCACTCGCCTCCGCCTCAGAAGCACTGTCTTCACTCGGCTTATCAACCCAGCTTGGGTCAGTCACCTCGTCATCCTCCGATTCCTCAGTCTGCTCCCCCCTCGGACTTCCTGCCCTGACAACAACTTCACCACTGTCTGACAACCGTGTCTCCTCATCGTCCTACACCTCTTTACACACTTCTTCCACTAAGTCAACATTGTCATCATCATCATCACCCACAGACTGTGACCGTTGGAAAACTTGGGCATCGGGAAAGAGGTCAGCAGCAACCTGAGAAGTGGTTTGTGACTCTGGGAAGGGTCCAGAAAACAGTTCCTGAGAGTATGCCGGATCGCATTCCAAATTTTCCTGGGAGGGGGCAGACTGGGGGGAAGGAGGTTGAGGTGGAGGAGCCAGAGGAGTGCTCCCTTGGGTAACGTGGGTGGACTGTGTGGAAGACTGACTGGTGGACAAATTACTTGAAGCATTGTCCGCAATCCACGACATCACCTGTTCGCACTGTTGTGGTTTCAACAGTCCTCTACCATGTGTCCCTGTAAGTTGAGACATGAAGCTAGGGAGTGTAGCTCTGCGGCGTTCCCTTGCTCCCTCATCAGCAGGTACTGTCTCACCCTGCCCAGGACCACGGCCTCTGCCCCCTGCAGTAATTGAATGCCCATGCCCACGCCCTCGTCCTCGACCCTTAGCCCTTGGGTTCAACATTTTCTGTATATAAATGTATTATATAAAAAAAATGAAATAAATGGGCCTGCTGTACTGAAACCCACAAACTTGTTCAATCTGAACAAGAAAATATATAGGTGGATAAGTTAGAGCAAAATTACGTATGTTATTACTTACCGTGCAGTATGGAGCAATTACACTGAAACTATTAGATTAGGCAGACTTGGTCTGCTTAATTGCAACCCAGACAAATGTCGCACAGAGATTTTTGTAATGTAGCTGTATCAGTGAGAGCAAAAGACCTTTTTTACTGACGTGACGTACAGAATGTGTCACCTGGACAGAAAATACGGATTGTGCTTTGTATATAGGTGGATAAGTTAGAGCAAAATTACGTATGTTATTACCTACCGTGCAGTATGGAGCAATTACACTGAAACTATTAGATTAGGCAGACTTGGTCTGCTTAATTGCAACCCAGACAAATGTCGCACAGAGATTTTTGTAATGTAGCTGTCTCAGTGAGAGCAAAAGACCTTTTTTAATTAAGTGACGTACAGAATGTGTCACCTGGACAGAAAATACGGATTGTGGTGACTGGACAGCTGAACTGTGACACACAGTATGGTTCCACACAGCTGTATGAAATGGATTTGTATCACTGAGATAAAACAACAAAAAACTTTTTTTTTATATATTTTTTTTTATATTTTTATTTTTTATTTTTTATTTTTATTTTTTTAAACGTGACGTGCAGAAACTATCAGAGAGCAAACTCAGCCCCTGCTGACTGTGGCCATTTTGACTACAACCCAGACAAATGTCGCACAGAGATTTTTGTAATGTAGCTGTATCAGTGAGAGCAAAAGACCTTTTTTAATGACGTGACGTACAGAATGGGTCACCTGGACAGAAAATACGGATTGTGGTTTGTATATAGGTGGATAAGTTAGAGCAAAATTACATATGTTATTACGTACCGTGCAGTATAGAGCAATTACACTGAAACTATTAGATTAGGCAGACTTGGTCTGCTTAATTGCAACCCAGACAAATGTCGCACAGAGATTTTTGTAATGTAGCGGTATCAGTGAGAGCAAAAGACCTTTTTTAATGACGTGGACAGAAAGTACGGATTGTGGTGACTGAACAGCTGAACTGTGACACACAGAATGGTTCCACACAGCTGTATGAAATGGATTTTTATCACTGTAAAACAACAAAAAACTATTTTTTTATATATTTTTTTTAATATTTTTTTTTTTACATATATATATTTTTTTAACGTAACGTGCAGAAACTATCAGAGAGCAAACTCAACCCCTGCTGACTGTGGCTATTTTGACTGCAACCCAGACAAATGTCGCACAGAGATTTTTGTAATGTAGCTGTATCAGTGAAAGCAAAAGACCGTATTTGATTACGTGACGTACAGTATGGGTCACCTGGACAGAAAATACGGATTGTGGTTTGTGGTGAGTGGACAGCTGAACTGTGACACACAGAATGGTTCCACACTGCTGTATGAAATGGATTTGTATCACTGAGTTAAAACAATAAAAAAAGTGTTATATATGGCGATAGCTGCACTACTAGTGCCAGCCAGCCCAGCCAGGAGACAAAAAAAATGTCTTGTAGCCCTTAGAAAGGCTGTTGGGTTCTTTTAAGATCACTCCTGCCTAACAGAGAACTAAATCCAGGCCCTAACACTCTCCCTGAAACGCAGCAGCTTAGTCCCTAACGACATCCAGACAGCATCTGAGCCGAGCACCGCGGCCAGTCACTAGTATATTCCAGGGTCACCTGATCAGGCCAGCCAACCCCTGCTATCGACATGTAAGGGCCCCACGTGATGCTGGGTGTACCGCAGAGTCTCCTGGCTTGTGATTGGCTGAGTTTATAGGCGCCAAAAATTCAAAATGCGGAAGATGCCATTTCCTCGAGCATGGCGAGATACTCGTCCGAGCAGCGAGTACTTACGACTACCGTAATACTCGAACGAGCACCATGCTCGGACGAGCATGCTCGCTCATCTCTAGTTATAAACAATGTCATGTCATAGATTTTGCATCACAACACCACCCCGCACTTTGAAGGTTTTATTTTCTGATTGTATAAGTTTTTATTTTATTTCATTTTCTGTACATAATTATTGAGAGAACCATCATGGACAAGGGTGGACTCATTGACTACTAAGGGAGAGTCTTCTAGACCTGCTACGTGACCTGCGAACTGGAAGGAGACATTGATAAGTTGTGAGCATCACCTAAGGAAATGATGAATGGTGGATCCTGTGTTATCTACACTGTGGTTTTATCTTTTATTGCCTATGATGATAATGAGATGATAGCTAAAAAGAAGGCAGGAAGAGTCATCCTGTTATTAAAGGGAATGTGTCATCAGAAAATGACTTGTTGTTTAAATCATGTCTTTTTTAAGACTTTTTGATGATGCTATTTTTAATTTTCCATGTCAATATCTATAGTTAAAAAAACAATAAAATCCTGTAGTTTTTATACTGGCCACTAAGCCTAATAATAGACACCACTTCTTGGTCTGTACAGAACACTTTACTGAAATTACCTGCTTATCTGTCATCCTAGTCCTGACTGTAATTATATCACCTCTGTGATTGTCCTAGCTTATCTATTCTTTCCTTGTACAATGACCTCTGCACAGGTAACAGAGCATATCTAGGAAACTCTCACATAGAAGTCAATGAGGTCCCCTCTAGACCAATGTGTTTATGCCTCATGTGGCTGCCATAAAGCAATTTTCTTAATTCTTTCAAAATTCTTCCTAAATTCTGAGATGGCAGCCCCCATAATCATGCTCAGAATAAATAAATCTGCAATCAGAAAATAAAAACAGATATGTGTCGCTATCTGGTTTTAACTGGCAGAAAAAAAGTTGGTGACACATTTCCTGTAAGTGGCCAGTTAAAAAATGCAGGATTTTAGATTTTTTTTAAATATATAGATATTGACATGTAAAATGTAAACCCCAAACATTATTTTAAATATGTGTAACATAAAGTTTTATTTAAACAATAGGTAACACACCTAACATGTGGACAGGTGTGGCATTGTTTTTGGAAGGAAGGAGCCATGTTTTTCTAATCCTGGACATCCCCTTTAAAAGATATACTTCTAACAACTGGGTGCAAAGACACCTTTAAAGACTCTTGTAGAAAGTCAGAGGTGAATCTGCACAGTGTTAGGGTGGTGGTTTTGATGTTATGGCTGATTACAATATACATATGAATACAGTATAACCATAACATAGATATTATTTTTAATATTTTTTCATTGTGTTCATATGGTTAAAATGTCCCAAAACCAAATTTGTTGCATGCCTTGCCTATTAAATCGTCTTTTCATAAAGACATAGAAATTTTCTTGCATCCTGCATACTCACCCAAAGACTGCAACAATAAACATTCATAAAATGACTACAAGCATATTAATTGTATGTGGAAGAAACACAAAAGAAGTCAGAAACCTCAGTCATGTATAACTATATGATATAATGAGAAACTATAAACTTTCATTAATGCATATTTTATCACAGCACACGTCTTATGTGATCTAAAGATTCTGAGCTTGTCCCCAGGGACTATGGGACTCAAAAAATTAGTCACAATTTCTTTTATGTTTTCTTCCATCACTGACACTGTTCTGATTGCAATTAACATCTTTTACAATGAAACATCAGTTAACTGTCACATCGACATGTAAGAGAAGTGAAGATCAGTTAGTTTACTAAGTTATTCTTATAAAGTTTGAAGGGCATACTAAGTGCTGAAGTCATGGATTTGCCTGCCTGTAAGAACTGAGCCAAAAAAGGACACTTTATTATGTGTACCCTATATACTCCATTATATTTATACTAGAACATAATTCAAAGATGTTCACAGTTTTTCCATTCGTTTATTTTTTTGAAGTCAACACACTATGGTCGCAATCATTCTAATTAGGAGCAGATATTATGAGCAATGATGCAGGACTGTGTTATTTATAAGTGTAATTTTTATGTATTATGTTGCAAATACTATTACTCCATTATGCCCTGAATGAAAGTTAGAAAATTATACATATTTTTATTGCTTTTTTATCCTCAACATTCTTTTAACAGTGCGAGCCAGATGCTCCACACAGAAGCCTCCTTACATAGCCTCATCTGCCTTCAGAGAGAGGTCAGGGCAGAGGAGGCAGAAGAAAACACAATTAAATTCTACAGACAACTGGGGAAAAACACACAAAAACAAAAAAAATGTTATTCCTACCGCTTTTATGTTATCTAGACATTGATTTCTTCATTCTTTGATGTTTTAACTTTTTCACACTTTTGCCTGCAAAACAAAGTAAACAGTAAGAGTTAAGTCATTTGCACTTGTCCATTTACTCATCCTCTATTTTCTCACCGTTCCTAGTTCTGCTCTCATTCTGATGCTCGGTTTGCGCATCACATAGATGCGTGTCAGGTAACCGGAAGTTTCGTGCGTTCCACCATCCCGGAAGCTCTGGTGGCGCATCACATAGATACGAGTCAGGTAACCGGAAGTTCTGGTCACGTGGGCTATACAGATGCGAACCGGTAGGTGTGGCACATTAATTAATATGGTATTTATAGGGGAGCTCATTACTAACCGTATACATGCTTTGTGGACAAGGTGAGCGGGTATATATCACGTGAGACGCTGCTTTGGTGAGTGTTTTGACAAAAGTGTCTTTTGATTTATGGTTAAGGCATATGACAACTGAATGCTTATCTATTACATTACAGGTCACCGCTAAAGACGGTCTATCTAGCAGCCATATATCCTTTGATGATCACTCACCATTTGTATGTATACTCCACCATTTGTATGTATGTATACTCCACCATTATATATTTGCGTGCATAGGAGTACATTGCTGCATCTATATCTATACGAACGTATGCTTTAACATAATCCTCCTGATGAACCCATTAGGTATATGGGGGAAACGCGTTGAGGATAAGAGGATAATTGTACTTGAGGGTGTTAACAGGGTGTAATAGGGGAGGTCGGAGGACAGGGAATCCCCACCATCAGGGGAGATCCCTGGGCTGTGGCTTAATATAGGGCCATTGTAGGGCCATACCTCCAAGCCAAATATATACCCCTATACCCACATATATCCCCTATTTGTTTATCTGTCTATTGTCATAATTGTGTTGGATATTGATATTTTTCGTGATCTATATATTATTGTGGGGTATTTTTTAGTATAATTAATAAAGTATCGCTTTTTAAAGGTCTCTGCACTCAGTATTTAGTTGGTATACAATATTGAGACTTCACTTATGTATTTCTGATATATCAATGTAATATTTAACAATTGCTCTCATTCTGTGACATTTGCTCCAGTGAATCACTGATCTATATGTGCGTGGCTGTCATTTCTCCACCTTCTGTCATCAAGTCAAATGGAGCCTGATGGATCGTAAGCTTGAGAGGCTTACAACTAGCTGCCCTTTTACCTGCCATACCGACATGTATAACCACACTGTGTTATCAATGAACCAATACTAATTAAAACCTAAGTACCGTATCAGTGTATTTTAGCTAAAGATCATCAGGAAGGCCACAGACAGCAAATTTGAAGATATGAATGCATATTTATTGTGCAACCAAAGGCATTGCTCTAGTCATGACCCTAATACTAGAAGGAAAAAGTGACAGCTCTGGCATCACCACGCAGGTCACTTCACTGCATGGAACCATGGAACACAATAGTCACTGCATGGAACACAATAGTCCTAGGTTCTATAAATAGTTTGAAATTATGCAGCATTAGGAGTTATTTATTATTTTTACTCATGTATATAGTGCTAACATATTTCACAGTACTGCACATACAGATGCAGCTGAGCTAAACTTCATGGTTAATGCGTTAACTACAAAATGCAAGAAAAAGTTAACAAAATTTTCAATGGATTTCAAAGGCTTTTGTCATGAAATAATCGAGATAACATTGTGCCATGTTTTGTCAAAGTCAACTTAACTTTGCTGCATCTGTAGATTTGTCATCACTCACCTGTCCCCATGAAGGCTCATACCCTAAATTCAATATTAAACTTAAAGGGGTTTTCTGGGGTTATTATGGTTTTTAACAGATATGCTTATGTAGTTACTTGTCTTATGTATATCTTCCCCATGTTTTTTTTCCAGTCTGGACTCTCCTGATCTGTTTTCATTATATAAACAGATCACACTGGTTTGTTTTAATCCTGTATGTAAAGAGAAAAAGAATGTGCACTCCTTAGAAAGGGTTGAGGTGCGGTGGTATACGGGTCTTGCAGCCCATCAATCACTTAGTAGAGAAAATAACGCACTCTTTTGATATCTTTGCAGTTAGGTTTTATTTATATGTGCTGCCAAAGCTTGCTTCGGCAGCACATATAAATAAAACATAATTGCAAAGATATTAAGAGAGTGCGTGATTTTCTTTACTAAGTTAATCCTGTATGTAGCACTTCCTGTTGCTGTATCCAACCAAACCCATGCTGCAGCTCAAGCATCATCCCTAACAACGCCCAACTAGTCTACTTTATAGCTCCTCCCACCCAGCTAGTTACATAGACATTTCCCTATCATTGCCCCTAACCTCAGCTACTTTATAGCTACTCCCACCCAGCCAGTTACATAGACATTCCCTTATCACTGCCACTAACACCCAGCTAGTTTATAGCTCCTCCCTCCCAGATAGTTACATAGACACTCCCCTATCACTGCCACTAACACCCAGCTAGTTTATAGCTCCTGCCTCCCAGATAGTTACATAGACACTCCCCAATCACTGCTCCTAACAATGTCCAGCTAGTTCATAGCTCCTCCCTCCCAGCAAGTTACATAGACACTCCCCTATCACCGCTCCTAACAACACCAAGCTAATTTATAGCTCCTCCCACCCAGTTAGTTACATAGACACTCCCCTATCACTGCTCCTAACAACGTCCAGCTAGTTAATAGCTCCTCCTACCCAGATAGTTACATAGATACTCCCCTATCACTACCCCCAACAACCCCCAGCTACTTTATAGCTCCTCCCACCCAGCTAGTTACATAGACACTCCCCTATCACTGCACCTAACAACGTCCAGCTAGTTTATAGCTCCTCCCACCCTGCTTTTGACATAGACACTCTCCTTCACTGCCCCGCTGCTGTTTTGACACGCACATAGACATAATATCACAGGAAATAAGAAAGGGCTACATGGACCTGGTCATGTGACCACAGCCCAGAACAAAAGATAGGAGCAATAAGGGTAAATGAAATACATTACAAAATTATAACTACTTTCAGAAATGATCATTTTAAAAAATGTTTATGCAAACCAGAAAACCCCTCCAAAATAAGTTTTTTTTTTGAGTGCAGGAGAAAAACTGCACAAACTCTGTCGCTATTACCAAGGACAACAGTTCCAACCTCTGAGCCAATGAGCAACTGTCTATATCAACCACATATGTACTTTCCAAATTTGAATAACGTATATCATACAATTGATTGTGGGCTAGACCACCAGTTTTTTGCATAGACCCTTTTTTAAAAAGGGGCCACTGATGAAGATGGATCATCCTTGAGAGGATAACCTTGAAACGCGTATGGAAAGAAATATATGAATATCATCCACCGAAATACCCCGAAAAAAGCACTGGATTTAGGAAGACTTATCAGGACCAGCTATTCCACGGGATTGTTATTCCAAAGTAAGGAAGTCCCATGAGATTAAGTCTAACCAAGTTCAATCACATCCAACCACGTGGGACGCCGAAGTGTCTGAATCGTCCTGGGAGCGAGCAGTTACAGGCGGCTCCAGGAGTCATATAAAGACAGAACCCCGGCGTATAATGGATTATCCATAATGTGAGAATATATCAAAAAGGACATCTAACAGTGAATAGATATCTAAGCCAATATAGATCTATATTTTATTTTCTATCAAACACGGCTTCTAGCGCCAGTATATATCTACTCAGAGCGCTGATATCCACATACCCCAAGCGTATATATACATACAGCTATTTTATATCCGCTTGGAAAATACAGTGACTTTTTTTGGATTCTATAATGAAAACAACATCGGGATAAATATGTATTGAAAGGATGGAACAATATAGGATCACCTTTTTTGTCATTGGTTGAATATCGGGTAGCCAACGAATGTTTATGACTGGATTCAGTAACAGTTATTGGCGATTTTAGCATATCTTATTATTATAAGTTTTATTGTATATCACCATATTTTATTTTATTTTTGCACGTCACATTGTTAATAAATTCTGTTTTTGAGTATCCATGTGTGGCAAGATAAGGAGAGCTCATTTACCAGTTGGCTAATATATACAGACTTACAGATATAGTGGGTATATCTACAAATAGAGCACTCACTCATTGTATTGGAAGAGTGAGCGGATCATATCTTTCATATATCCTTTTTAAAAACAGTTGGCATTGAGAATGGACATTCGCTTAAATTTGAGAACCCTCTCAAGATCATGCAGGAAAGACAGTAAGGTATGTATTCACTCGTTTATGGCAAAATACTTTATTGCTTGTGGAAGGGGTATGTTGCATCAGCACCCAACACACTTTTGAGATGGACTGGCCATCCAATCTAAGATTTGCATCTGGGTATTGTAGAAAGAGTTAATGAGAATGGAATTTCCTGCCTGTGGTTATTTGGGAAGATTGCTAAATGTACTGACTAAGACTCAGGAAGGATTACTGTCATCATTGCTGCAGCCAATAGACATCTATTGGGAAAGCCTACTCTGTAATAAACCCTGGAACTGTGCCTACTGTGCATCTATGTACTGTAACTCATATCATCTATTCAATAAAGACTGCCTTGCATTAACCTACCTAACATCAAGGACACTCCAACCACCACCAAGCATGAGCCTTAGAACATCTAGGATGTGTCTCCATTTACTGCATGGCCCTAGAGAGCATTGGAGTGAGGACAACCACTGTAGTCGAACTTACTTGTCTGCTATTTTCAGAACCCCCATAACAGTGAATGGAGGGTGGTTGCACCACAGTGACTCTCTGTTCACTTCTGGAGTCCTGTTCTGGAGATAGAAGTGGGTCCCAGTCGTGGGAATCGCACCAATCTTACATTGATGACATAGCCTAGTGATATGCCAACAATATCCAGGATGGACCAACCCCTTTAATACTACATTTAACATGAAGCATAAAATTTAAATAAAAGTAAAATGCTAGATCTGCAAATTTCCGATGTTCTCTGTGTGTTAGGCACATCAGTATTTCATCTTTTCTTGCTATTTAATATGGTTTTGAAGTTCAAAACCACAAGCTCACACTAATATAAGCCTCGGTATGCATTTTACTTAGCATATTTTACATTTCTTTTGAAAGTCCTCTGAACCTTGTTTTTCCAATTATAAAAATACCTAATGTTTTAACAGAGCAAACAGGGTCATTTAATTTCAATAATAAATGAGGACCCATACTTATTAGAATTTCAGTAAATGTGAACTTATTCTCTTGAAGTTACTGTGCAAGATTAAAAACATATGCAAAATTAAATATGAAAATTTCAGCAATATGGAAAACAGAATGACTAAATAAAGATTACACATTTTTCTATGTTAAATCGTTATATTAATTTGTATACATTTATGGAAACATAAATGGAACTGAAATGGCATTTAACCTGAGCAGGGCAATGGAACAGAACACATAGACAAATAGTTTGGCAAAACAGAATCCTTTAAACAACAGTAAGTCACAGTTACAGTTTAGGTATTGATGCATGATGGCTACAGTTCCTGGGAATAAAAGTTACAGATATCTCTTCCTTGGGTGTCCTCTTGCCTGGAGATATCCTGAAATGAGTGGTGCTTAAGGGGGTTATAAATAACACAAATATATATTTTTTTTAATCTTGGTGATCCTGCACAACTCATTTTAGCATATTTCAAGCCAAGAGGAAGGACAAATGTAAAAAAAAAAAAAAAAAAAGGAATGATTCATCTCTATATGTTTATTACTATGAGACATATACACTCACCGGCCACTTTATTAGGTACACCATGCTAGTAACGGGTTGGACCCCCTTTTGCCTTCAGAACTGCCTCAATTCTTCGTGGCATAGATTCAACAAGGTGCTGGAAGCATTCCTCAGAGATTTTGGTCCATATTGACATGATGGCATCACACAGTTGCCGCAGATTTGTCGGCTGCACATCCATGATGTGAATCTCCCGTTCCACCACATCCCAAAGATGCTCTATTGGATTGAGATCTGGTGACTGTGGAGGCCATTTGAGTACAGTGAACTCATTGTCATGTTCAAGAAACCAGTCTGAGATGATTCCAGCTTTATGACATGGCGCATTATCCTGCTGAAAGTAGCCATCAGATGTTGGGTACATTGTGGTCATAAAGGGATGGACATGGTCAGCAACAATACTCAGGTAGGCTGTGGTGTTGCAACGATGCTCAATTGGTACCAAGGGGCCCAAAGAGTGCCAAGAAAATATTCCCCACACCATGACACCACCACCACCAGCTTGAATCGTTGATACAAGGCAGGATGGATCCATGCTTTCATGTTGTTGACGCCAAATTCTGACCCTACCATCCGAATGTCGCAGCAGAAATCGAGACTCATCAGACCAGGCAACGTTTTTCCAATCTTCTACTGTCCAATTTCGATGAGCTAGTGCAAATTGTAGCCTCAGTTTCCTGTTCTTAGCTGAAAGGAGTGGCACCCGGTGTGGTCTTCTGCTGCTGTAGCCCATCTGCCTCAAAGTTCGACGTACTGTGCGTTCAGAGATGCTCTTCTGCCTACCTTGGTTGTAACGGGTGGCAATTTGAGTCACTGTTGCCTTTCTATCAGCTCGAACCAGTCTGCCCATTATCCTCTGACCTCTGGCATCAACAAGGCATTTCCGCCCACAGAACTGCCGCTCACTGGATGTTTTTTCTTTTTCGGACCATTCTCTGTAAACCCTAGAGATGGTTGTGCGTGAAAACCCCAGTAGATCAGCAGTTTCTGAAATACTCAGACCAGCCCTTCTGGCACCAACAACCATGCCACGTTCAAAGGCACTCAAATCACCTTTCTTCCCCATACTGATGCTCGGTTTGAACTGCAGGAGATTGTCTTGACCATGTCTACATGCCTAAATGCACTGAGTTGCCGCCATGTGATTGGCTGATTAGAAATTAAGTGTTAACGAGCAGTTGGACAGGTGTACCTAATAAAGTGGCCGGTGAGTGTATGCTTTGTAGTAGTGCATGATGGTTTTGCTCACTTGTAGACCCAACACATTGAGTTTCTCTCAGGTAGGCACAAACGTATGCCTTATTTACACGTCTGTGGTTTCCATCAGTGATTTTGAGCCAAAACCAGGTGCGGCTCTAAACACAGAACAGGTGCAGATCTTTCCCTTATCTCCATGAAGGCTTTAATAATAGTTTTAACTAACAATCACTGATGGAAATCACTGACCGAAATACTGACGTATCAATGAGGCTTTATTAGTAACAGCCAATGGTAAACAGCAGACACCATGATAGCAGCTACTGTACAGTATCTACTGGGCGTTGGTTTTGACATGTTGGAATAATTCATCCACCCACAGCAGGTCAATCTTGATAAAGATGACTGACACTTCTGGTACTTCTTGTCTTAGGCCTTGTTCACACGTCAGTTTTCTGATCAGTTATTTCCATCAGTTATTGTGAGCCAAAACCAGGTGCGGGTCAAAAACACAGAACAGGTGCAGATCTTCTCATTATACTTTCTCTGTGTAGCCTCTACTCCTGGTTTTGGCTCACAATAACTGATGGAAATAACTGATCAAATAACTGACGTGTGAACAAGGCCTTACAGAGAACAAAGTTTTAATTACATTTATTTTTAAGTGTGAGAGATTTTACAAGGATAGTAAAAGAGATTAAGAGTGCAAATAGTAATAAGAAGAAAATATGCAACAAGAGTACCCACCAAACAGAGATGATCCAGGCTCTGGCTTGTTTGCCAGAGCTAAGGGGCTTTTAGGCCATGATTCTGGCCACCTGTCATGTGGGCATTTACTTTACAATTTTTTACTTTCTGGACGTTTTGCACATTAATATCAGACATTAAATACATTATTAAATACAATAATTATACTGTCTAGAGTTCCACCTTTGTCTCCAACCATCCCAGCTGCTTTATCTGTATGAGGACTCTTCCTGATGCCTCCTTAATGTCAGAATGGCAGTATCAAGGTCATACCGCAAATTCCACCCTAGCACATAGAGTTTCATGTAACTAGAGATGAGCGAATCATTCAAAAAATTATTCGCCGAACATTCGCCGAACTTTTCCTAAAATTCGTATATTCGACGAATAGATTCATTGTATTTGCGTACAAAAGATACGTTATTATGTGCTATTAGCGAACATTCGCTCACTAATAACGAACGTTCATTTACAAAATGTACGCAACTTCTTAGAAGACGTACGCATGAGTGTACAAATAGCTTACGAATCTCAGCGTACTATTGTCTAAGCGATTACGTAATACGCAGGCACGTACGAGGAGAGGCCGCGGCGTGCACTCCTCAGAGGCAGAGCGAATATTCGAGACATATATATGGTAAATAGTGCAAATACATTATTATAAGTATAATATAAACATTTTAAATATCACCTACCTAGTATGCTCACGGACACGTTTAAGTCTCTTTTCTTCTGACGCTTTTCATAGAACTGGAGCAGAGTCCCAAACTCAGTCACAATTTGTAATCCACATAGGCAAAATTGTAATCCAAATGGGTAAAAAAATAGCAGCAAAGGTTCCCTTTAAAAAACCCTTGTTCGAGGGGCTCCCCAAATAACCTGAAAAGGGGGAAAAAAGGGATGAGGCGCACGTATGCGCAACTTGGATAAAAAAACTTTTTTTTGATGGGGGGGAGTCCTAACAATCCATGGCCATCTGGGTGAGGACAAACGCGGGGCAACAAAAATAAAAACAAGGGCCAACTAGTGCCCACCCTTCAGGATAAGTCCATGTTGTGGCTCCCATAAAAACTGCAGGAATTAAGTATACTCCACGTAATCCCCTGCATGTAGATTGTGGCATACGGGCAGATGATACAGCCGCTTAACCGAACGGCGGTTAACATACAATTCCTCCGCCGTCTCCTCATCGTCGATGAAACCGACTCCCCGCTCCACGTTGAACCAAATAACGCTTCCCCTTCGGCGCTCCAGCTTAGGGTCACTGGACCGTGGGTGCTCCACCAGCTTTTTATATTCCCAGAGGGTCTGGGCGTTCCGGGTGACAGCCTCAGGGACCATCAAATTCTGGCGTAAGGAGTAGTCCTTGCGCGGCGGAGCAGGAACTCCTGCCGCCTCCGCCGTGTCAGCCAGTGGAGTCACCACCTCAGCAGGCACCTCATCCGACTTCCTGTTGAGCTGTGAGAGATAGATCTCTTCCGGTTCCTTCTCCTCATAGGGGTCGTCTGCCCACAACATGCTTCCCCAGTCAGGACCTCGCTGTCTCGCCGCCATCTTGCTCTGTTGACTTGCCACGTCTTCCTCGCGCGCAGGAGAGGGGGGCGGAACTACCAGGGAGGAGTCTGCATCGCTCAATAGAATTCGTACGCAACAGCGTGTAGAGTAACTACCAGGGAGGAGTCTGCGCAACAGCGTATAGAGTAACTAAATTATACGTAGAATAGCGTATAATTTAGAGGACAAACTACGTAGCGATGCGTACAAAAGCGAAGCGAATCACCTAATATTCGGATTCACTTCGCAGCTGAAAAATCCCAAGATTTGATATGAATCGACGAATCGCTTCGCTCATCTCTACATGTAACCCTTTTTTAATTAGACTAAAGTTACATTTATACATTTGCATAAAGTTCAATTGGCAATTAATTATTGGAAAAGCTATATTTGATTGTGTAGATAACAATTTAGGCAGTCTTTGATGGTACTCATTTCCTCCCAATCCTGTCCCAGACCTACACTCAGTGGCCACTTCTGATCCTCCTACAGCATTTTCATAGCATTCATATTCCATACATCACTTGCGCATGCATTCATATTCATAGTAGATTAATACCACAGTGATGTGGCTCACATTAAAAAATTACAACCAACTTTTATACCTACTGAGATACCACTGTTTTATGCAATTGTGCAGTATGCTGATTACATTCCTACATTGCAGCATAGTACAAGCACTTCTTCCAGCCACAAACTCCAATCAAGGAGTTAGTGATGAGAATTGAACTTCAGCTGATGGAAAGCCAAACCCACTTTACCTTGTAAGGAATCTGAAGCCTTTTATGTATGTTTTATACATTATTTTTCTAATAAACCTAAAATATTGATGTACTAGGCCTATTATTCTCCTGTGAGGTGTCTTGGCAGCAAAAAATATTAGTATTTTCTTATAAAATTACTTGTCCATCCCTGATATCCCTATCTTTCCTCGCAATGGTTCAAAAATGTGTTTAAGATATAAATACACATTGGGGAGTCAATTTATCAAGCTGAATAACTGTGTAATGCAGTGATGAGATGCTATGCTCACCCAGCTGGTTGACTTGTCAGTTTGATTGGAACTCATGCTAATCAGGCTTATGACTCTCTATCCAATTCTAGAGATAGGCGATGGATTTAAAACTGCTGATTGCTCATTGACTTGCCTGTGATTAAGTTTGTATCAGGGATCTATACCGTGTGACTTCCTTCCTATACTTTTCAGGTGAACTGACTAGTGCCTTGTTTTTTTATTTACCCTGTGGCTGCTGTTCCTGCTTATATCGACTCTCCAGGTAACTGACCTTGGATTAACTCTGGATTAACATCTCATGTACTGAATTGAGTGGGTCTGTCTCTCATTTTGAACCTGCTTTCTGACCTCCCTTTGTACCTCCATGGCCATTCTGGAAGGTCTGCCACTAGAGTGCCTGCACCAGTTTTCTCTTATCTAATCTGCAGACATTATCTGGGTCCCTAGTAGGAAACACCATCCGGCCTCTCAACAGGCTATAGCAGAGAACCTAGGAATAGCCCTACCTTCATGCCACCTGGAGCGATATTGGAAGTCTGACAGCAGTTTTGGGGTTCACTGGCTGTGGTCTGGACGGTAACCTTAGTAAGGTAGATAATTTATCATGAAGGTAATTTTTTTAGTCAATTTAGCTTCAGCCTGGTTGGTGTACCTTGAGGCTAATTTATCCAATATTGCATATTGCTTAGTACAACTTTAAACCTAACACTTTTGTCTAGAGTTGATACTCCACTATTTTTATTCCACCCTCTCCCAACTTTTTTGTGACTTTTGTTTTAAAGTTGCAGTAAGCATAAGGCCACATGCTCAGGTTTCTACATGAAGTTTTGGAAGCCAAAATCAGGAGTGGATCATACAAAGAAAGGAATTATAAAGAACAGATTTTTTTTTATTCACTCCTGGTTTTGGCTTCCAAAACTACATACATAAGCCTGACCATGGGGTTGTTCCCTGATGAATTTTTAGTGAAACTAATGAACATAGATGACCATGTCCACTTTCCCACCTTCTTCACTGTCTTGCCTTACTCCGATGTCAGTTGACAGTTGCACACAGCAAAGCTCTGTAAGAGCTTTGCAGGAGAGGCTTCTATCACTTTTAGGAGATGTCCACACATACAGAAACGATTGAGGAAAATTCAAAGCAGAATAAAGTAACAGTAAAGTGGAAGAGATTTAAACAAATTCCATCCACATGCTGTGGAAAATATCTGTGCGCACTTTCTCCATTGTGTTCAATAAGGTAATCAAAATCCACAACAAAACCCAATTTTTGCAGATTTTGCTGCAGATTTCTGGTATATCTGCTGAGAATCTTCAGGAGCAGATAACCTTTTAAAGGGAACTCATCACTGGATCACTGGAGACTAGTGAAAGACCATAGAAATGCTACCAAGAAAGCACCAGGGGATTAGTTGGTGAATATGTTACTTTTACTTTTCACCCATAATGCCATGCAGACAGAAAATCCACAGATAGCCATCCCCTGTGATGTCGCAGCCCTATAAAACCCTCATCCTATATGGACTCCGCCATTGTCCTGTGAGCTGATTATAGGGAGAAACATCCCAAGTATATATATATAATATTGAAGTGGGAGAGTGCAGGGAGACATGCTGCATTCGTTTTATTTATTTATTCCTACATGTTGTAGAAAAGGCAGCAAGATGCAGAGAGAGGAGGAGCTGGATGTTCCTGATGACATATTCTCATCAATACTAGATGATGTGGAAAAGGAGGAAAAGCTGATGGCAGAAGAAGGGCTCCCACCTGTAGGGCAAGAGAGTGCTGGGGTTTGGGTAGTGGGTATCCCAGAGCTGATTAATATTCTGTTACTGTCAAATAAACTGTAGGAGATTGCAGACACGAACAGCAATAATATGCATATTGTGCCCCCACCTAACCAGCCAAACCCCATGCCAGCAACAGCTTCTGTTTAAAGGTGTCATGCCGCCATTAACAATGAACAAGTATGGAAGGGGTTAACAGGAAGGGAGCTCCCTCCCTCTCCCATCGGGCCGCTGTTGTGCCGTGGCAGCGACCCGCTGCTTGACGGGGTTCACATGAGGGAGGAAGGCTCCCTCCTCCCATCGGGGCCGCCTGCTCTGCTGCTGGGCAGCGCTCCCGATGGTTACCCATGGCAACCGGACGCTTTCACAGGCCTGATCAGCGCCTTTACTATGAATGAAAATACACTGCAGTATACTATACAGTGTACTGCAGTGTATTATAGAGTCATCAGACCCACTGGATCTTGAAGAACCAAGTGGGTCTGAGTCAAAAAAGTGTAAAAAAAAAAGTGTAAAAAAAAAGTAAAAAAAATAAAAATCTAACATTTTCCCATATACGCACATTTGTAATTGGGTAATAATGAAGAAAATAAAATACCCTGAACATATTAGGAATCGCCGAGTCACCAACAACCAGCTCTATAAAAATATCTATGAATTAACCCCTGAGGTGAACACAGTAAAAAAAATAAAATAAAAAGGCAGTTTTTGGCCACCTTACATCACAAAAAGTGTAATACCAAGCGATCAAAAAGGCGTATGCCCCCCAAAATAGTACCAATCTAACATCACCTCATTCCGCAAAAAATGAGCCCCTACCTGAGACAATCACCCAAAAAAATAAAAGAAACTACAGCTCTCAGACTATGGAGACACTAAAACATGATTTTTTTTTGTTTAAAAAATGATATTATTGTGTAAAACTTAAATAAATAAAAATAAGTATACATGTTAGGTATCGCCGGGTCCGTAACAACCTGCTCTACAAAAATCTCACATGATGCAGTAAAAATGAATAAATAAAAGCTGTGCCAAAATTACCAATTACCAAGGTCACCTGGCCCCAAAAAGTGTAATAATGAATGATCAAAAAATCATATGTACTCAAAAATGGTACCAACAAAAATGTCAACTCTTCCTGCAAAAAATGAGCCCCTGCACAAGACGATCGGCAGAAAAATAAAAAAGATATGGCGTTCAGAAAATGGAGATACAAAAACATAATTTTTTTTCAAAAATGCTTTATTATGTAAAACTGAAACAAACAAAGAAAGTAGACATATTTGATATCATTGCATCTGCAACAATCTGCTCTACAAAAGTAGCACATGATCTAACCTGTCAGGTGAACACGGTAAAACACAAAAAGTAAAAACTGTGCCAGAACAGCCATTTTTTGTTACATTGCTTAACAAAAAGTGTAATATAGAGCAACCAAAAATCATATGTAACCCAAAATAGTATCAATAACACTGTCATCTTATCCCTTAGTTTCAAAATACGGGCACTTTTTGTTTTTTTTCTACTGTAGGGGTGCATCAGGAGGGCTTCAAATGGGACATGGTGTCTAAAAACCAGTCCAGCAAAATTTGCCTTCCAAAATCCATCTGGCGCACCTTTCCTTCTGCTCCCTGCCATGTGCCCATACAGCAGTTTACGACCACAGGGTAACAGTTTTTGAGTTTTGTTTGGCTATTAACCCTTGATGTTTTACAGGAAAAAAATGGATTAAAATGGAAAATCTGCCAAAAAAAAGTGAAATTTAGAAATGTCATCTCCATTTTCCTTTAATGGAATACATAAAGGGTTAACAAAGTTTGTAAAATCAGTTTTGAAAACCTTAAAGGGTTTAGTTTCTAAAATGGGGTCATTTATGGTGGTTTCTATTATGTAAACCCCATAAAGTGACTTCAGAACTGAACTGGTCCTTAAAAAAATGGTTTTGGAAAATTTCTTAAAAATTTTAAGAATTGCTTCTAAAATTCTAAGCCTTCTAATATCCTCCAAAAATAAAATTACATCTACAAAATGATGCCAACTATTGTTGAGCGAACATGCTTAGCCGAACTCGCTGTTCGGCCGAGCATGCCTACGCTCGGGTCCACTCGGTGTTCGGCCGAACACCGAGTGTACTCGAGCGCAATGCTGGCATTCACTGTAATGTTGATTTGTACGCTAATGCTACGCATTATATGCTAATGCGTACAAATTTGTATACTAATGCGTAGGCATTTGGACACTAATGCCAACATAACGTAGACATATGGGAAATGTAAAGTAATAACTATTTTGTGAGGAATCACTATCTGCCTTAAAAGCAGAGAAATTCAAATTTTGACAATTACAAATATTTCCAAATTTTCTTTAAATTTAGGATTATTTTTATAAATAAAGGTGATTTATATTGACTCAAATTTACCACTGTCCGGAAGTACAATATGTCACGAGAAAACAATCTCAGGATGGCTTGGATAAGTAAAAGTGTTCCAAAGCTATTACCACATAAAGTGACACATGACAGATTTCCAAAATTTGGCCTAGTCCTTAAGGTGAAAAATGTCAAGAAGGGGTTAATGTAGCCTTTTATGTAGATTGAAACTGTGAAATGTATTAAAGGGGATTTTTGGAAATATGATTGCTGTCATGATAGCAAATATCGTATCTTCAAACTGCATCAAGAGAAAGCATGAAATATTGTACCACTGATTGTTAGCCATCCATTTGACACACTTGAAGCACAATCAATACTCTACTCATCCACCTACTAGTTAGGGCACAAAAATAGTAAAAGTAAGGTAGCCAAGAACCTCTTCCATGCACCATGCTGCCCCCCTTTTACTGGAAACCACACATTTATATTCAGCAGTGAAATATAAATTGATTGTATGTGACTTCTACTGTCTGTATGAAAAGATATTAGTTTAGAGAAAACAGTGTTTGCCACCTGAGCCTTTATCATCAGTACCAATTATCATGTGTAAAGGTTATCCTGGCTGCCAGCTTTCATACTGAAATGTATAAGATGGCTTATTTGATCTTACTTGTGCAGTAGGAATAGAAATGGATGACAGCAACAAAAGAAATAATGGACTTTCATGATACAGAACTTTCCTGCATACAGTAAATGAGGAAATACTGGCCAAGGATCATTGACTATATGTTCTTAGGCTAGGTTGCTGGTACTCATCATTGTAAACAGCACGGTGACACACTGTTTTTTTGCCTTCATGATGATGTCAAATGTTGATTTTGCTTCAGTGTACAAGTACGGTGCTACAAAGTGATTTTGATTGGGGTTTTGAGAACCGTTTTACAGTTGAGCTTCTAACATATTGGCTGATCAGTGTATTATGCAGTATGTTTTCAGGTGCAGGTTTCAATGAAAAAACATTACTGGAAGGTGAAAGTGGAAAAGTTTGATTTTCCATCAAATACTTCATTAAATATGTGTTTAAAGAACATTTGGACATTTACATTTTATCCATCCTTAGAATGCAATAATATGATTAATGTAGCTTATGCCTCTAACAAATTCTCTTTAACCTGCCTTAATATCAGAAGGTACTGTACGGACATGTTCTTTCACTGATTTGAAGAACAGTAATTTGGTCCCATTATAGGTAACTATCTTTAATGGCTGTCTCTATAGCTTGGATTTATGTGATGTGGAAAGGTAATGGGATTTCAGCATGTTTCATGACATACTTAGGACGTCCTGGGAAGATCTTCTAATTAACAGTATTATTATGGATGTGATCAGAGAGCTGCTTGAGGCATGGTGCAGGACATTTAGAGTAACTGTGTGACAGGTACTTTATTAGAAGTCTTATGTGTGTACAGTTGTAATACTACGGTAGGCATACCCTACTGAACAGTATACATGGTATGTGAGTAAACGTTGATCAGTTCACAGACTCTTTAAAACATTGAAGCTTGTCCTGTTAAGAAGAGATTCTTTTTTTCCTTAATCCATTCTAATTCCTGGGCTTAGATCCTGCAATATGCAGCATGTAGCTTTACATCCATGACTTGGAAGTTCTTGCTATCAGTGAGGAAGTGTCTATTGTAAAGGGATTGTCATGCTTGAAGTAAAATGTTGTCTAACAATTACATATTACATTCTCTGTTTTTATTATGTGACAGCTAACCTATTTTTGATTTATAATCATTTAAAAGTAATGTTCCTGTTTCTAGATATACATTTAGAATTGACTAGTGTTTTTTTAAATTTTTTTATTCCTTCTTTGAACGTCCATGAAATGTGTCCTGTACTATTGGTCACACATGCTCAGTAGCTCCATCCTACCTACTGGATCCTCTTTTACATGGGCAGCAGAGTGATTCCTGCTCATATACATTCTGTTAATATATCATTTTACTTAAATCATTTACTTTTCACCAGGACGGAACATCTTTGGTGGATATTCAGAAAGTGAATCATTAGAAAACCAGGGAGCGCCAGAACAAATATATATATATATAATATATATAAAAGAGCAATTTCTAAAGATAGTTTTTTTAATGAATAAAAAAATATTATGTTTTGTGTGATCTATTCATTCTATTCATGCACCAACCCCATTTATCTTGCTGTGAAGCAGCAAATATTATGGCTGCTTTTCATGGAGCCAACATTTGCATAGATGGTGTGAAAACACCCAGATCTTAAAACTCTGGAAAGAGGCCTCTGTTCTTAGGGGACCAAGAACTCCTCTTGATTCATGAAGGTACATGCTACATGATTACTGATTATTGCCCCAGGCGCCTCCATGACAGATTCTCTGTAATCTGCCCTTGAATCAGTAAATATGACTTTCAGTGATATGAAGTAATTTTGTCCACAGCTATTAGCCCCAGACTTCTGCTGTTTATAACTGCAGAAACTCGGGGGTTATGGCGTGCATGTGTGGTGGAGGTCCAGAAGGGGTTAATTAAGTGGCTTCTTTAGGCTACTTGTGTAAAACCCCTTATATCAAAATAGAAAGAGACCTTTCAACCAAGCCAAGCAGGACAGGAAGAAACAGATTGGATGCCCCCCAGTGGACACTTCGCCCCTCGCCCTCCTAAAACACAATATTTCAGAGAAAAATGTAGTTCTTTGTCATAAGGCAGAGTGCAAGGAGAATCTCTATGAAATGTTAATATAATGTTATTATATGCACATTGATATGTGTTTATGAGAAGGTTAGAAATCAGCCTTGCCCCTCTTACAAAGAAAACTGAATTATTTATTGTAACTGTTGCTCTGGATTACCAGATGACCCTGTTGAGGTGGCAATACCACCTACCTGATCTGTTGAACTGTAACATGACTGTTGGTAGAACATCCCAGCATTGTGTTATGTTTATGCATGCTATTTCCCTGTACTTAAGAGTGCCATGTAACTTGCACTCATGATGATTTGCTAGGTTCTGGTTATACACTCCCCAGCATTGAAATTGCAACACCAAGAAAGACAAGCCCTAAGGTCATGCAAATCGAGAAAGTAGTAGGTGTCACTAAAATCTACATACAATCATATTTTCAAGCACTTGGGGGAACAATTATCAAATCAGATATGTCTGTTTTGTGGCTTAAAAAAGTAACAAGTCATGGCGATTGTGAATTTACTTTGCAACTTTTGGTCAAATTTTGTGACATTTGGTGATCCTCACCATTTTTCAAAGTGGTCTGTGTTTAAGGGCTACAAGTGAGATTAGACCTGGATTATGGCACATTAGATACATGTGACTTTTGCAAAAGATGGAAAAAAGTCAAAACTATATGCCAGGAAACTCCCTGTGTACTTTAATACATATAGGTGTAAACCACATTACACATTCCAAATACATTATTAAGGTGTGCCATTTCATACATTTTTAGCAGGTGCACAAAGCAATGACTTAAAATTGACACAAAAACAACCACAAATGATAAATGTCCCCTTTCGCTCCAAACTGTGACATGTGAGAAAGGCATAAAATCCAGACTGAAATCAGAGTTTTTTTTAATCTCTGTTTTTTATCCGTTATGCAGAGTCAGTTATCGCCAGAACTCCTCTGCATAACGGAAACAGGACGGATCCATTATGCAGGCCATAGACTTCTATTACGACGTTATGCATTCCGTCATAGAATTGTGTTATGGTCCGTGGTAACGGAATCCATAACGCAATTCACCTTTTACCAACAAACGAAACATGACATAACATGAAATTTGCTCATCTCTAATTGTAATATTATGGCATTACAAGAAAATATTATAATTACAATTATGAAGGCATATTATGAGGAAGTCAAGCTAAACATGATATAGCTGCCACTAAATATCTGTTCAACAGATATTACGTCTAATTCTCCTGTAAGATGCTCATTTACTGTACAGTATGCACAATTTCATTTCTATACAGGGAAGGGTGTCAAAAACATCTTGCGCCATTTTCTTTTGTCAAAAAACATTTAAAGCAGCCAGAGAATTTTGAAAGTAGGTATGAATATGAATAAAAAAACATGAAAGACATTAAATAAATAACAGTGAATGTGTATATAATATATCTTTATAGTGGGTGAAGCCTAATCCTAATCCTTTGCATAGACATACTGTTGAATTCAAAGAACATTCTGGCATTTTGTAACCATCTTGGGGGAGCTTAGGGGAACACAGTTTTCCTCTAGAAACTTATATTATGCAACTAGGCAAGGCATATTAAGCAAAAAGGACCCAAAGATGTATTTTTTTATTTATTTCAGATATAACCTAATCAGTAAGTTATACCGTAGCAAATTTCCTATAATTATTTTAATGGCCAGATCACTCCTTTTAGTTTGTGGGAACATTCCACATATACAGAAGTCACCTCAGGGGGTTTGAAATTCTGGGAGGCTTTCTGCTTATCCCTCAGCTAAGGTTAACACCATCATTTGTATTTAGCCTTATAGAAATTAGTCGGCATTGCTGACTATCCTTATACATCTGTATTAAGTATAAAAATGTACTATGATTTTTTGTTTGAACCTTTAATTTAAAAAGTACATGAATTTTCTTTTAGGGGTATTGCTGCCTTGGAGAATTGCTTCATAGTCCTTCTAAAGCCATTATAGTCACTTGTGTTTAAATGAACAAATGGGATCTGTGTATTATAAACCAACATACATATACATCCTTTCAAAATAATGTACTGTATAAAAATACGGTAAAATGTTTTAATTGTAGTATGAATTTCTGAACAGTATATGACTATTCCTTTCTGAATAGTAGTGTTTTAAAGGTGGACATTTTGGCAAAATATTTGTATAATTCAAAGATGTCAGAGATTTTCTATTCTTTGTAATCTCATCATTTTCCTCAGTAAATTGCATATTTCTCTGATGTTGTTTTTTTTTTTTTCAGAACTGCAGTGCTGAGGGAACTGTCATAGACTACTGTGGTCTCCTAGTGCTTACAGAACCTTTAATGACAAGATAAGGAGATAATTGCCAATCACATTAACATCAGCCCAGTTGGAAATAACTGTCTTAAAGGGGTTGTCCGAGTTATGGCAAAAAATATATAGCACTGTAAATCTGATGGGCAGCAATATATAACTAAGTTAAGTAAGTTTTAGGCAAAAAAAAATCCATATTTCCTAATTTCCCTGGTTCTCTTCTGGTCTTTGTTTACATGCAATAATAAAAATCTCAGCCCCTCCCCCTTCTCCCTCCCTCTCTGCAAAGGGAATGAATACAAGTGCTGAGTGACATGTCTGCCTGCTGGAATACTCAGCAGCATGTTGTATGTGTAGGACTACAAGTCCCAGCTGTACAATGACACTGCTAATACATACAGGAATTTCTCCCTACCTGTTCTTGTACAATACAATTCCTCTATAGCTCCTTGCCCAGCATTTGTCTCCTCTCACTGCTGCAGCTACTGTTTGTTGTAAAGCCTTGAGCCCTCAGTGTGTTCTAGCTGAAGGGGTTAATGTTTTATCTGAAGGAATCCAGGGAGAGAGCAGATAGCAGCCCGGCAAAGAAAGGGGGCGTGGCCAGTGACGTCTCGTGTACAGACTGCTATCTGAACTCTGAGGCTTGTGAACGAAACATCACAGAGCAGAGAGATAAGGTGACATCACAGGTCATGTGACCCTCAGTCAACTCTGAGAAACCAGCAGCTTTAGAAACACAAAGTATATGGGAAAGTTGTTATACCTGACAAGTTAGAAACATATAAAGAACAAAAAAATAACTCGGACAACCCCTTTAAAGAGTTATTCCCATCTTAGACAATGGGGGTATATCGCTAGGATATGCCCCCATTGACTTAGAGGTGCGGGTCCCACCACTGGGATACGCACCTATATTGAGAACGGAGCCCCAAAAGTGAGGGAGAGCACACTGCGCATGCGCGTCCGCCCTCCATTCATTTCTATGGGGCCTCCGAAAATTTCCGTCAGCTACATAATGGAGCTTCATTTCTATGGGGCAGCGGGGAGCTGCGCCAGGCGCAGTGCTCCCCGCTCCATTCTCAATATAGGTACGCGTCCCAGTGGTGAGACCTGCACCTATCAGACAATGGAGGCATAACCTATGCCCCCATTATCTAAGATGGGAATACCCCTTTAATGGCAGAAATATACAGAACATACCCCCTCCACACACACACACACACATACACTCACAAATAATAATAATCATAATAATAATAACATTAATAATAATAATAATAATAATTAGAGATGAGCGAATCTATTCGCTGCTTCGTAGATTCGTATCGGATCTTACAAATTTTCTACTTCGAAGCGAATCCAGATTTTTTGAGATTCACTCCGTTCAATTCGAAAATGTTCTTAAAGCTTTGTACGCATTCGCTATGTACTTGTCCGATAAATTGTACACTAATGCTACATATAAGTTACTTTATACACTGATGCGTACAAATTCAGTTAATTAGCAAACTTTTACTGTAAGTTCGCTATTCGTGCGGCAAAAATCTCGGGAAGAAAGCGGTCACCTGACCTAGTGGGATGGGCTTGCTCTGATTGGCTCATAGGCTCGGTAAGCCTATGACATCAGTTGTGCTGCGACTGCTGAGACGAGCAGAAGCACTGTCTGTGAAGTTCTGAAGTTTCTGAACTGAATTGTGGTGTAATTGTTCTGGGCATCCATAATACATACACTATTATGATGCGTACATAATATCACTATTATGATGCGTTCTGGGCATCCATAATACATACACTATTATGATATACACTGATGCGTACAAATTCAGTTAATTAGCAAACTTTTACTGTAAGTTCGCTATTTGTGCGGCAAAAATCTCGGGAAGAAAGCGGTCACCTGACCTAGTGGGATGGGCCACTCTGCTGGGGACATCAGCATGGCCACGTGTAATTTTTGTAAACAGAAATTGAGCCATGGGAAAGCCACCAATGTAGGGACTACTGCTCTGTGGAACCATCTGAAGCGGTGTCATGCTGCTAATTTGTGTAACCATGGTGGATTAGAGAAGCGCATTAATACTGAAGAGCTGGCTACTTCTCCCGGGATCTCTAGCGCCAGGCAGGCCGCATCCAGGGGCGTAACTCAGCCCGCATCCAGGGGCGTAACTAGTACATACACCTCATCGTCAACTGCGTGTGTTTCTCCACCTCACGTGGGACGCTATCGATCTCGGTGCAGAACGCCGATGCACCATAGACCACGCTGCAGACGGCCCGCATCTCATTGCGAATGAAGCAAGTAACCTTGACATATTGCAGATATTAATATTGAAACAAGCAAGCGGGGGTAAGTGTCTCTGCTTAGCTGTCAAGTGGGACGCCACTGACGACTGAGAAAGCCACAAGGACTATGGTGAGTATTAACACCCTCAACAATATCTTCCAAATACTATACTAGGATATGCTGTATGGGGACATATTAACCATCAAATAATGTGACATATCTCTGACAGACGCAAGAGAGAGAATTGGATACACTTTATTGAGACATTTTAATTGTTTTCATAAGAGCGAAAAAAGGATACTGAAGTAACAATATCATTTATGCATTTGCCAACTAGACTGATCTGAGTGGTGACAATAAACCACTATATAACGTATCCAATTACCAAGTTACTTACAGACAAAGAAGAGTTCACCACCATATATACGCTGTTGGTACTATGATAATGATAAGATGAAATAATTATAATATGATATGGTGATATCTACAAATGTCATGAATGTGGATAGATACTGAGAGCTATTTTACTTAGAGTTATTTCACACAACATGCCCTTGGTATAATCTATATATCTTTATATCTTTCAATATACACTCACCGGCCACTTTATTAGGTACACCTGTCCAACTGCTCGTTAACACTTAATTTCTAATCAGCCAATCACATGGCGGCAACTCAGTGCATTTAGGCATGTAGACATGGTCAAGACAATCTCCTGCAGTACAAACCGAGTATCAGTATCGGGAAGAAAGGTGATTTGAGTGCCTTTGAACGTGGCATGGTTGTTGGTGCCAGAAGGGCTGGTCTGAGTATTTCAGAAACTGCTGATCTACTGGGATTTTCACGCACAACCATCTCTAGGGTTTACAGAGAATGGTCCGAAAAAGAAAAAACATCCAGTGAGCGGCAGTTCTGTGGGCGGAAATGCCTTGTTGATGCCAGAGGTCAGAGGAGA